>JAIFZK010000017.1:5992500-6190000 GCA_027481765.1 Tenualosa thibaudeaui | reverse complement strand
TAACTGACACAAAGCTGGATTAATTCCCAGAGCAAACACATTCTCTTTGGATGGTTAGAGTACTAAAGAATCAAACCTCTCCAAAGCTCACGTCATAGGTAGTACAAATCTCTTGGAGTGCAAATGTTTTTAGTGCTCACTATGTCTACATAGTGATTGTTTTAGTGCTCACTATGTCTACATACATACTTATACATGTGTCTTATTAGAAACCAGTCCAGAGTGAGACACTGCTGTGTGTAAACAGACAGTGGCAAGAGAGTTCAATTAGCTGTTCCGCAGGGATTCCATCTGAACATTTCATATGGCCGTTAGATGTGATAATATAGTGGAACTAGTTTGGGAACAAAATAGAACGCCATTTTTTTGTTTTTCCTATTGAAATGTGCCATAACCTATTTGAGGCCACGTAAATATAGACCAACTGTTGCAGAGTTTTTAGATTACACTTTTCTGCTGCCTTCAACTGTTATTACCACTTCCAAAATCCCTTTTTAATCTGTATCAAATGTCTAGATGTATCATTTATTGCTTTCTTGATCCTCAAGATACTACATTTAGTGGATATAACCTTAAGCATTTGAAGACCTGTCATTTATTGGGCATTTTGTGTATGTATGTTTTGCTGTCTTGAGTCACTGCCCTCTAGAGGAAACCATTTTGGTTCCACATCATGGTCAGAACGATGCCCAAAATCACAGTATGGGATTTATGAATAAAGCCTATGAAAAATGAACAGCTGGCTATGGCTTCACTTTATCTAAAGTGATTGATCTTAATGTGAGCAAACTCCGGTCCTTTTCTGCCTCCTTGCTCAAGCTAATTGGCTTGATTAGTGTTACCTTTTTTTCAGAACTGTACATTTGATTGATACAAATTGGGTTAGGATGGAGCAGGAAGGTTTTTCTGGGCTGTGGATAGATAGATCATGTTCTCCCTGTGATTCTTTGCTCTCAAAACTCTTGTTCCACCACGTCAGCTCTTTCTCCCTGTTAGCCCTCTCTCTCTCTCTCTCTCTCTCTCTCTCTTTCACTCTCTATTTTCTTATCACTCTTGCTTTCTTGCTCTTGTCTTTCGCTCCCCATCTCTCTCATTCTCAATATTCTTTCACTGTTCCCCATTCTTCTTCTCCTGCACCTGATAATTAGATGCATAATTACCCGACAGAAATGAACCCCAGTGCCGTGGGTAATTACATTCCTCTCCACGCCACTTTTCCCCTTGCCACATCCCCCTTCCCCCCAAAACCCGCCTCCCAGAAGCACGCTGCTGACCCACCCGTCAATCTAGCCACTTTCGGTGTGCTTTCTTGTGCTTTGTCTGTGCAGGTGTACAAACACTCCCCACTCTTGACACATAGACACACGCACAGAAACACACAGACACACACACACACACACTAGTCAAACACCATTTGTCCATTTATGCACAATTAGCCTGACAGGACAGGGATACATGGCACAGGGCAAGAATGACTGAGGGATTATCACATAGTTTGCTTACAGGGTTGATACCTTTCTGTCAGGATTGCAGTGGTATCTCTCCCTACATGTTCATGCTAGCACTAACAGATGGGGGCATAGTTTAACAAAACTTCTTTGCCCTCATCAGTTAGCATTCTTTGCTGTTTCACTATTTGGTTTACGGTGCTGCAGATACTGTAATTTTCATACCTACCGACACCACTCGGCAATGTGAAACAAGAGGGTGACATGTTGATTCACTTGGGGTAATCCTTTTAAGTAATAGTAGCTCTATTTATTCCATTGATCCATTTATGTTTTGCCAGTTATTTTCCTCTTACCTATGGAAGTCCTAATTACTGAAACACTCCATCATCTAACTAAATAATGGACATCGCTGTGTAGATCCGTACTTTGACTGTTCTCCTCTTCCTTTGTTCGGACTTTCACATATATTTTTCCTTTTAGTGTATTGTTGTGTATTGTATTTAAGAGCATTTATCAATTTTATAGCTATGAGGAAGTACAGGAGATTTTTTGGGATAGTGATCTCTTAAGATGGGCGATACTGTGCATGTTTTTCAGTTGCAGTCTCGCTTGTTTCAATCAGAATAGATTGCTGTGCTCACTGTGTACCTTTGACCGCTCAATACAAGACAGCAAAACACACATTTCTGCCAGAAATCCAATCGTGTCAGATTGGAGCTGAATTTTTGATTGGTATGTCCTCTAATCGGGTGTTGAGAGCCGTACTGAAACTAGATGACAAATCAGAGAAGAATTCAGCTTTTTTACTGCTCAGATAAAAAAAAAAAATTGTCAGGATGACCATGTCATCATGTCACCATGGCAATAGTCCTTCTACATTTGCACTCATTGGGAGACTGAGCTCCTTGAAGAGTTTCTGTGTTCCTGCTGTTTCATTTGATGATGATGATGATGAAAGCGCTTGTCTCACACAGCAATCTACTTTGAAAAGCCCCATGCTCACCAAAATCATCATCATCTGTGTTCAATTACAATCATTCACATGATCAGTCCTAAAAATCCACTCATTGCCGACACTCTGCCAGAGAGCTTGTTCGACATTCAGAGGCTTTTTAATCACGACTCCTGCCCCATATATGTGTCACCATTGCTCTGGTGACGTGCTGGTCCTCTATTAGTGTCAGAGGGAATAGAGCTGGCCAGGGTGGTGTTTCATGTACCTTACACCCCGGTATTTGCCATGACGATGATTTCCAGGCCAGCATGGCAAATCTATCCTTGTGAGGTCAAGAGGTTTAGGTAAATGCTAAGTGGTGGTGGTGCCATAGTGGTTAAGGAACCTGGCTTGCATGCTAGTAGTCTGGAAGTTGTGGGTTCGAATCTCGGCTGCCACCCTTGAGCAAGGCACTTATCCCTCAGTTGCTCTATGGGAGACTGGCCCTGATGTAACTGATACTTGACCAAATGTAAGTCGCTTTGGATAAAAGTGTCTGCTAAAATCTGTGTGAAAAGAGGTGGTTGGAGACACTGGGGGTTTAGCATTCTAATTGATCTTTGAAAAGAGTCTTTATGCACCCAGATGCTCCCTCAGACCTTCTGATCTGGACACAGTGATGTGTGATTCAGGTGTGCTTTTCCCATTACATTACATATTTTTAGGGAGTGCAAATATGCAACACAATTCCTGGTATTACAAAAAGCAACCATCAGCGCTCCAGTGTTGAACTCCCCGGCAATGAAGAGGGTGGGGAGGAGATTTAAGATAGAAATAGTGCAAGATGGCATTGCATTGATTAGAAAAGACATTACTGATTATGCAGCAGTAACACATACATTGTCCTCTGCGAGCATCTCAGTCATGCAGTTCTTTACACTTTATAAGACTTAATTTCTGACTGTAAAATGTGCACAAAATGTCCAGATTGCTTCATTCTTTCTCTCTCTTTAGTCTGTCTGTATGTGAGTCTGTCTTGTCAATGGTGGCTCCTCCCAGATAATAAATCCAGCACTGGTGTTTATTCCTGAACCTGTGCCGCATGCGTGCCTCCCCTGAGATGAAAGGCCCCTGATGCTGCAAAGGCCCGACACTATGAATTGTTTATATCCAAGTGTGTGCCTGTGGTGTCAGTCTCTGGCAGGCACTGGCCCCAAACTGGGTGTCCCTGCTCAGTGAGTGACTATTGAAGCACAGCTCTCCCCCAATGGCAGCTGAGACCGAGAGATGGTTTTGAGTCTGATCTGGTTCAGATGTGGCTTGAATCTGGCCTAGTTCCCTAGTTGGTGGTAGAAAGCTGGTGTCAACTACCAAAACAGCAGTGTTTTTATTGCAAGGCAATAAAATGTCAAAATGTTAAGTAGCATTGGCAATATAGCCAAGAATGTTACAGGGTTTGTTATAGGTTGATAACCTGTCTTGTATTCCATCAGCCATCTTTGTGAGCCCTGTGCCCAAATAAATCTCCAGAGAGACTCTTAATCTTGGTGGGATCTTGAAGATAAGATGTGATGATATATGATGACAGAAGCCATGAAGCTATATATCATAATACTGAGAAAGTTTTATATTTAAAAAAATGCTTACACTGTCTATTAATTCTACCACCTGTCACTATGTGACAGTGACTAACATGACATGAAAGTACTCATGTATGGCAGCCAGCCACTATGTAGTGATCCTCCTATTAGAGGACATTTCTTCTATGCTTCTTATTCTCTCTTGGTGCTTGGTAAGGCTGGCATGGGTAATTTATTTCTCATTTAAAAATGGAACTAACAACAAACAACTAAATTATTATTATACATGAGGGGATATAAAATGTGAAAACGGTGAAGTCCGTTTTAAGCTGTTGTAAGAATCTTCCAGCTGCTCCATCACAGAGTTGCAGGAAACGCCAGAATGGTTTTCAGAGCGACATCAGCATGAGTCACAAGTTGGGGACAAGTTTGCCACCGTCTGCCTTGTCTGCCTCTGTTTACCACTGGGCTTAATTTGCACTGCGTTTCACTCTCTGTGTGATTCTGTGTGAAGGAGGAGAGACAGATGAAAAAAGAAAATCACTGCTCAAGCATTGTGTTTTCATCAAAGGCTTTGGCTCCCTCTGAACAGCTTTAAATGAGCATTAGGCAGATCATCCACTGGAAAGACTCCTGTCTGAACAAACTCTAAACTTCCCAAAGTAGCTGCTTACTGCATAGAGACTCAGAGAGAGAGAGAGAGAGAGAGAGAGAGAGAGAGTGTCAGAGAATGATTTATCAGCCGTTGTTTCTTTGTTGAACTGTATTTGGGGAATGCAGAGAAGCCACTGCTGAGTAGTGTCACTGCTGAGTAGTTAATTTGAGAAAATGAATTAACATTTAAGTATTGTATGTAACGTGAGACTGAATATTGACTCTAAGTTGAGTTATACAAGATTAGCCACACTGATCTCTTTGTCTGCCCATCTGAATTTATTCCTTAGTTTTTGTTATCTGATTTGGTCATCATGTTTGTATTGTGCCATGTTCAGGGATAACCCATGAACATAGAGTGCACTCTTAGAGTGCGCTGTCTTTGTTGATGTTAATGCACCCATAGATACATTTGCATCATTATGACCACCTCTCCGCTGCGTGACTAGCACCAGAGGTGGACTTCAGGACCCCAGGACACCATTGGGGCCTAGTTATGGCTTTCAATCAGATTCAAGCTTGAAGCAAAACCCTCCCCCCTTCCCCCCTAGGCCCATCAGAGACAAGCCAGACAGGAATGTTAAAGAGGACACATGCATCATAGGTACCCAGGGGTAGCGTCAGATAGAGCGGCATGCAGTGAGTCAGATGAAGTCTATTAGCCCCTAGGCCCCTCTAGTCAGGGCTGAAGAGCCATACTCTGGAAGGGCACTCAATCCAACAGCTCGTGTTTTAGCACAAACTCAATACGCCCAGGGCCATACGAATAAGCCATTATTCACTGCAGATGTGTCTGAAACTTCATCAACATTAATTGGCCTAGTACCAAGAATACTAATCAGCACCCTAATGCACAAGGCTGATCAACATGCCAAATTACTGACTTATTAACATGGTAAGCAACAGATAGATAGATAGACAGATAGATAAATACATACATACATACAGACATAACATAATTACATATATAAATGGGGGGATGTAAAATAGTTTAAATGTTTCAACACATCATAAAATAGAAGCTGTTATTGGCTTCAGTCTTCTTTCCCCTTCATCATTTCTTCTTAACAGCCTACTCTCTTCTCTACTCCATCACTACTCTCTCTCTCTCTCTCTCTCTCTCTCACACACACACACACACACACACACTCACACAGACATTCTCTTTTGTTTAGTGTGCAGTGACTTAATGTGAGTAGTGTATATGGCTGTAGTAAGGTGTTTGTTTGTTTTCTTCATTTTCTTCTTAATTTTTTCCTTTTTCATTGTTTATTTTTGAGTCTCTACAGTCAGTATGAATCAAGAAATCCTTGGTTTCCCAGACTGATTGACTTGTTTAAAAGTGTATAAAAGCCAGCTACACACACAGTCATAGGATCATTTGGCATGGAAACTTAAATACTATATGTCATGGGTCATCGTGTACTTCTTTCACCCCCTTCCTCATGATGTTCAAATGTGTGTGTGTGTGTGTGTGTGTGTGTGTGTGTGTGTGTGTGTGTGTGTGTGTGTGTGTGTGTGTGCGTGTGTGTGTGTGTGTGTGTGTGTGTGTGTGTGTGTGTGTGTGTGTGTTGGTGAATGAGTGAGTGCATAAGGGTATGTGAACTCTGACAAATCTGACCCCCAGCCTCCCCTAACCCATGGAGATTTTTTTGTATAGCTCTCCTTGTATGTCTATGGTTCAAAACAAGAGGACTGTGACACATAACCCTGTACAGTGCATATACTTAGTTAAATCTTGCCGTGGGGAGTTGACTATAATACAATTTTGTGTGTGTGTGTGTGCGTGTGTGTGTGTGTGTTTTAGCTGGTGCGATGGTTAGTGATGGTGGCATGCTACAGAGTCCTAAGGCAAAGAGATCACTTTATGGACTTCATGCTGGTGATCTGTTTAAACCAATTAAAAATGTGCTGTCCCGCAGCTGTGTGTGCAGTAAGAGGTCACCTCCGATGTGTTTGTGCGTGTGTGTGTGTTTGTGGGTGTGTGTGTGTGTGTATGTGCTCATGAGTACGTGTGGGTTTGTTGTCTGTTTGTGTGTGTGTGTGTTGGGGGGGGGGGGGGGTTTCTGCATGCATCATGACCATAAATGATTTTCATCTTAGGGAGTGGCGCATCCTGTTGATTTTGTGACCTTTGGGGAAATTGGATTGGATTTTTATTAGATTGTTAAAAGAGTCACCCCGAGTGTGTCTGTAATGGACTGACCTTTAAAGCAAGCACACTCAAAGTGAGAAGAATGAGACATACAGGATGACATAAGACCCCTGCTCTTTACACTTGTGTCAGGAAAACTCAGAAGTAGCACTTCTTCTGAAGAAACTGAAACTGAACAAACGCGTTGGAACCAACTACAGCACTTTAAACTGATAAAATCTAAAATTCTGTCTTGAAGCGACATCAAGTTAGTGGCTAGTGGTTAGTGTAGCTAGGTGCTATACACCAAAGATAGATGTTCACGCATTGGAGTGCATGCTCTAACGATAGTCTTAATAATTAGTCTTAATAATAATCATTTTGGATTGAATCATTTAAAGGCCAGACATATTGGATGGGATGGTTTCAAGAGCAAACAAAGAGTAATATTAAGCAAAAGTATGGAACATTCAGCACTGGAGCTTTTTGAAGGTTTGACAAAAACATTGGCAGTGTGTTCTCAAGCACTGTGAGTGCTGCATAGAAAACATATTTCAACATATTTATTCCTTGTCCAACACGTAAAACACTTGGACTCCATCTAGTACTGTATGACAGGTCAGTAATTATACACACTTCATTCCCACTTGATCCCCACAACTGATGGAAGGCCTATACTCTAGTAATGAGAAGTCCACTAAAGCAACAGTATGGCGATTTTAAACTGTGAACTAGCTACCTAAAAGGTACACCAACCTTTCTTATTGCCATTGCCATGCTACAGTCAGCAAGGCCATGCTGTAAAGATTTTTCTTTCATTTTGTGGTGGTTTCCTACCCTCCTACCCAAGTGCCTAACCTGGATGGCACTTTTGTTTATCCGCCGTTCATATGCCATCCAAATTGATTTGTACCTGTACCAAAAAATGTGTTTGAGAAAAGGGATACCTCAAAAAATGGCAAAGTTACATAGTGTTGCTTTAAAGTCTAGAAGCTTGTATGCTGGTATTTAGAAGTGTATAAAACCCTCTGCACACTGGCCAGTGCAGAATACCTGTTGAGATTCTGATACTGGGTGATGGCACTGTGGCGTAGCAGGCTCCAGGGTGGAGCTGGAGTCTGTGACAGACCACTACTGAGTGAGTAAACTCATATGATTTCCTCCCCATTGCCATCTGGAGCTCCTGGTAACTATCACCCGCCCCTTATCATCTCTGCTCTGCCCGAGCAGAGATCTCCCCATCCCACGCCTCTGCCAGTGAAAGTATAATTTAATCCCACAGATTACATAATTTCCAGCCCCAGCCCGCCTGATCTGAGCCTGGGATTATTCCACGACAAACTGGCAGACACCCGTGTGACGAAACAAGGAGTGGATTGCTTGTGGTGAGAGGATTTCTGATGGAAGCTGACTTGGCCCAGGGATGTGGCGTGTCTCTGGTGCAGATTTGAAATGTTTCAGAGACCCACAGTCAGGGACAGAACAGATTGTAAAAGATCCAAATTTGTGACTCCGGATCGGTCCCCAAGAAACAAATTGCTGTGATTAGTTTGTGATTAGAGCGTATCGGTGGATGTGTGCCATTGCTGGATTTTGTTTTGTTGACAATCATGCAGAGACCAGGGAATATGCAGAGCCCACAAAGATATGCCTGTTTCTGTGCACCACTTAGGGATTACACAGAAAACAATCCGGCACTGAGGAACAGACGAGACATTCACAGAGTTAACACACAGCAGGCCGGCTGGTAAGACCAGTAATACAGTACAGGACCTCACAGTAGCTCTTTCCCAGCAGTCTGACAGGCAGGTCAGCAGTGTCTGTGGAAGAGGAATGAGAGGGGACGCCTCAGAGAGCCCAAAACATTTCCCTCTGCCCACTGGAGGACAGCAGACTGATGAGACTGTCACCCCTCCTTATAGTGCCACAGCATGCTAAGACTAGTGCTAAGACACTAAGACATGAATGAAAACAAGCCCGGGCAGTACATCAGGACAGGACAGCCCCTTATGTGGGACAAGCTTTAGTTTAGGAAAATGAAAAGAAAACCTCAGTGAAACATCTAGGTGACGGGATGCCAACGTAGCAGTATTTGAGAGCACATGCCACAGTTGGCAGCTGTGCTGTAGAGCAGTGTTTCCCAACCTTTTGTGTCTTGTGTACCCCCTGAGTCTTTTTATCATACCATAAGTACCCCTCACTTATATGTGTTGATGATTCTCAAAAAGTAGAACGTAGGTTTGGCCTCTTTCTTGTATTTCTCTGCAGTCCCCTCTGAACCCTCTCCTGAATCCAGAGCAACTGGATGTTTCAGCCATTTATCCATCTGCCTGCAGGTACGCGGCTGCTATGATTTTGGCACGGAGTGCCACAGGTTGTTGTCTCCCCGGGGAAACTAGTTGTAGTGCACACGTACCTTTTTATTGACGGGCTTAATATGAAATGACTGAGAATATTTATGTATCATCTTGGACATAAATTATTATTATAATTACAATATTTGAACCCCCAGCAGTGTGCTCACATACCCCTGGTTGGGAATCACTGCAGTATCAGAGAGTATGGTTCTCTTGCAAATGAGAGGGCCTACAGTAATGAATTACAGTGCATTTAGTGGCTGTTGTTGTTTTGGAAAGACCAGACAGATGTTAATTCGGAGAGTATATGGTAAGCAGGTAGAAAAAACAAAAGGTGGCATGACCTCTTTTATCTTGATGATATTGTCATTTTTGGTGACACACTGTGTTGCCAGTGGAAGATGAGAGCCTCACTAATTCCATTAATGCCCTCTAGCGTACTGCAGCCCAGCTATGGAGCGAGTCAGACATGCCACTTGGCCACCTGCCGTTAATGAGTCATAATGGCACACACCCAGTGACATCATCCCCCGCTATGCCATAATGAACCTCCTGGGCTACTGGGCCATTGTTCAATGTATGGAGTCACGCCATCATATAGGAGCTCTCATACTGGGTATGAGTGCTGGTGCACATCTCATTTTGCAATGCAAAACTCGCAATGTGGAGTTTGGGAATTAAACCCGGGTCACCCGATCGTCAGTCAAACAACGTAACCGCTGCTCCATCGAGCCCACATGGTGTGACGCTAGTCAGTGTATACAGAGCTGTGCAGTGATTGAGATTGTAAGTTGGACTGTGGTACTTAGAGCGTAATTTAACTTGTATCTCACAAGCAGATGGACATTGGCTGCATTGGGCTATGTTCTCAAAGCTTGACTGTTTTAGACTGCAGACATTAACATTTGTTGTTCAAGGAAATGAAACCGCACACACATACACACACACACGCACACACACCACACACACACACACACACACACACACACACACACACCACACATACACCCCATTTAGCTACTTTCATCTGAGGAGAGGGCAGGCATTTAGGGCGTCATTACGCAGCTAACACAACATGGCCGCTGTTTGCCACTCTCGTGTCCTTTGCCATGCTCTTACATTAGTTCTGTCCCACGCCTCTCTTAATTGATTTTCTGTCTGAAAACTTTTTCATACCCCCCCCCATACCCCCCTCCAGCCTACCACTATGACACTCTGTTTTTCTCTTTACAGTTAATTGGAGACATTAATCATGCTAGGAAGAGATGGGTTTGGGGTGAGGCGTGGTGATGAGAGTGTTAAAAGGACTAATTAGGAAGAGCAACATTCGGGGTGTGTCAATGTTTTTTTTTTCTTTTAGATTTCTTTTTCTTTTAGTTGGCTAGCTTTCACAGCTTGCAAGTACATTCTTTTTTTCTTGTCAACCATCTCTATCTGTGTCTCTCTCTTTATTTGTTCCTCAATCTGTTTCTCTCTCTTTTCCTGTCTTCTCTCTCTCCTTTCTTCATCTCCCTCCTTCTGCCATTAGAACTGTCACATCAGCTAATGGCAGATTGCCCCTGTGTTCCTGTAGTTGCCCAATAGTGGGTGTGTTGGTCTTGTTTTCAGCATGGGCCCTGTGCCAAATCATCATTATCACACAGAACAAGATGGAGGACACACTGGGCCCCTGTGTGAGGGAGGTGAAGGTGTTAAAGTGTAGTGATGAGGAAATCACTTGGCTGCGTGTGCATTTACTTGTGTACTCTGCGTGTGCATCACTTGGCTGTGTGTGTGTGTGTGTGTGTGTGTGTGTGTAATGGGTAACTGGAGACAGTCCAGTCAGTAATGGGTTCTGATGGACGGTGAGAGAACATTTAGTGCTTGTAACTAGAGAGGAACCAAAATGTTGTCAGAGTCAAATACAACTCAGTAGAGTTGAGTATTCACAAAAACAAACACACACACACAAACATACACACACACACAAACACACAATATGTGCCTTTTAAATGCCCTGTATGCATTCTGTCTCTGCCCTCCAAAATTGCTATTAGGAATGGTCTGTGAAACAGGGTGAAGTGCTTGGCATATTTTCTTTTTCAGTGGTAATTTTTCACCTGAATTCACATTACTTCCAGGTGCTGGTGAGATTAGATCAAATTGGTTAACACACACACACACACTCACACACACACACACACACACACACACACATGCACACTCAGAGTGGATGGCTGATGCTGGTTGCTGGAATCGTTTGATTTAAAGCCTTACCTCACGTACCACTCTATATGCTGCATACTGGATGCTCCTATCGCTATACAGCAGGTGGAATGGAAAAAATAAAATTTCCTCACCCACTCCCAACTCTATTGAACGCTCATTTATAAAGTGTGAGGGGAGAGGGCCAGTGAGGAGAAAGGGGAATTTTTCAATCTGGCTTTGAGAGGGAACGAGAAGAAACATTAGTGTGGAGCAGGATTAATGGGATCTCGCTCCGGGTAGGGGACGTGACGAGAAGATGTTGGGGGAGAGGGCTAACCCTGGGTGTGTGCTGCTGATCAGCAATGAGGGTCAACTGGAGAAGAGTGACGGGAAAAGAAAATAAAAAGAAGGAAGGAAAGCAAATGAAGGAGAGGAAGAGGAAAAGAAAAAGGAAAGGAAGGATGAAAGGAAGAAAAAGAAAGAAAGAAAGAAAGAAAGAAAGAAGTAAGGAGCATTTATGCAAGCTGAATGCTGGCGGCAATTGAAGTGATGGCTTGGATTCCATTAATCACATGAGAAGCCGTTCGATTTGCCCAGAGGCCTTACGGCTCACGCTGCAGCCACTCACAGTGCATGCATATTTCACTGGAACAGTCTCTCTCCTCTCTCTCTCTCTGTCCTCTCACTCTCTCTTTTTCTCTCTCTCCCTTTCTCTCTCTCTCGTACTGTATGTGCCTCCATGAAGGAAAAGAGAGAGTGGTTAGAAAATAGTCTTTTGGAAGCAGATGAGGAAGACTGGTGGTTGGAAAAGGAGAAAGGTTAGAAAGGCTGAGAATCTGAGGGTAGAGGAGTATAATTGGGGGAGGGTGAGTGAACATGAGGAGTAGTTGGAAGAGAGAGAGAGAGACAGAGTGAGTGAGAGAAAGAGAAAGGTAGAGGCAGCAAGCTGTGGTGTAGAGGTTGGCTGTCCTGAACAGGAATGGAGCAGGTCCCAGGTAAGGCCCTTTCTGCAGGTTTGTGTTTGTATGATGGAGATCATATGCCTGTTTGCCATGGTAACTTGTCAGATTTAGCACCAAAATTGAAAATGGAACAAACTATTACTGTTGCCAACCACATCTACTGTAGGAGAAACTGCTGTAACTGTATGTCCCCCCGCCCCCTCGCTCTCCCTCTCTCTCTCACTCACTCTCTTGCTTTCTCATGTAGCGCAGGGAGAGGATGATGGGCATATTCTGACATGGGTGGGCTGCCTGTAGCCTACCCCAATAACTTTATAAACAACACAAGGCATCTCCGCATGCCTCAACACATCTGTCACATCAACCTCCCACAACAGACAGACAGACAGACAGACAGACAGAGAAGAGAAGGTGGGAGAAACAGAGAGAGAGAGAAGGAAACAGAAAAAAGAGTTCTTTGTCTGGTTCACATAAAGCATCGCCATTGTTTATCATAGTGTGATGGATGGCACTATTTGAATGGGACAGTGTTATTACATCACTGGAAAGCGGGCTGTAAATTAAGAAAGATCAGAGAGAGAGAGAGAGAGAGAGAGGAAGAGTGCTCCTACACAGCCGACTAAAAAGCCTTGGGTTTTCATCTCTCTGATGTCCCTTGCTCTCCTACTTATTAGCTGGAGCAGGTCAGGAGATCCCCCTTAAGGATTTTAATCACCTAAATCCCACTATTAGTGGCCAGATTAATGCATTAGCTGGACCGAATTGTGTTGATCAAGGGCTTTCTTGTCTTGGACACTGTAGCCTGAGAGGGATGGGGGGGGGGGGGGCTGAGCCAAATGAGGTTCCTCCATTATGTCAGACACTCCCTCTTATCTGAGAGAAAGCTTTGAGGAATCCCAAGGCTAGCAGGTAATTCCCCTGTTAGCTGATTGCTTTGACCAGGGGGCATCGATTACACTGTCTGGCATGGATGTGTGTGCCGGCAAGCCAAAACCACACAGCAATTCCTGTTGGCATGGTTTGACAATTGCAACTTAATAAAGACATAACTGTGATCATTGACATCGACATCATCATCATCATTATCATCACCATTGTTAACATCAAATGCATTTTTTATTTATTTATTTATTTTCTCAAAACAGCAATACAGTATTCTTAAGAAAGTATACAATTATAGGTAAGGTAATATACAATTGGCCATACCCAAGGAGGACTGGGACCAAGTGCACTTATTCTTAAGTAAAATAATAGTTCACACAAAATTAAATTCTTTTATACTTAGCGATATAGTACTTAATGGCATAACTCGTAATGCTGTTGTTTGTCTGTGGTAAATTGGGTTAGCAAGCAGAATGTCAGTCAAAATATCCCTATCCCTAGTTTAAGAGGACTTTGACCAGTTCACTGTGCTCACTTTCACATTTAGATAAAGTGGTATAAATCAATTTATGTGGCACGGACAGACAAACCTAATTGCTACTGTGAGCGTGAAGGTGAGTTGAGGTTAAGTAGGTTGTGTGTGAACCCAGCTGATAGTATTTGTCTGGCTACTGAGAGCAGCACACCAAACAGGGGCACCAGTGTCAGAGAAAAGTTAGCAAAAGCTGGAGTTCTGTGTTTGTTCAGGCCCATGGAAAATACCAGCATGGTTTTGGTTGGCTGGAGTATGTTTGAAGTTTGCTGTGTGTGTATGTGTCTGAGTGTCTAAGAAGCAGTAGCTGGGCTCAAGAAATTCAGGGCCTGTGTGTGTGCATGTGTGTGTTTATGTGTTAGCCTGTTGTATTGTCAGAGCTCTGAGAATTTGAGAGTTCCTGGAAAGATGATGTCAAATGGGTGAGAGGAGGTGACTGACTCCCCCTTCCAGCTCTTCAAACATCTCAAATTTGTGTCTGCAAAGGCTCCTAAGATGTCAAAGACGAGGAGACAGGGGGTAGACAGGGGTTAAAATCATGTTAACACATGTTAACGCTCTCTCATCCTCTTTTGCAGCCCCCCAACTCGTGCTCCCTCCATCCCTGGGAAAATAAACAGTATTTGAGGTCCACTGGGGTTGAAGTGTGTGTGTGTGTTTATGAATATGAGGTACACTGGCTGTGTTCCTGGGTGCTGAGGGGATAAGTGTTTGTCAGTAACAGTGGCTGTGCCAAGAGAGCTGTGTGTGTGTGTGTGTGTGTGTGTGTGTGTGTGTGTGTGTGTGTGTGTGTACTTGCGCAAAAATCTGTGTGTGTTTTTGAGGAACTGTGGCTATGCTTAGGGAGCTGTGTGTCTGTGAGTCTGTGTGTGTGTGTGTGCGTGTACTGTGTGTGTTTTTGAGGAACTGTGTGTGTGCATGTGTGTGTATGTGAGTGTGTGTGTGTGTGTATGTGTGTGTGCATGTGTGTGTGTTGTAGTAGTAGTAGTAGTAGTAGTGATTGGGCTCCATGCCCTCTGGCCTTGTCCCCTATCTGCAGCTGGGACACACATCTTGTCCCATGAAAGCTTTCCATCTCTTCACTCCTCTTCTCATCCAGAACACACACACACACACACTCTCTCTCTAACATATACACATGTAAATATACTGATTCAAGGTCATGGCCTTCCTCAATTTCTGATTTTATTTTCTCTCTCTCTCCCTGTCTATTTTACTCTGTCTCTCTCTCACGCACACGTGAGACATGTGCACGCATGCATATACACACAAACACGCGCACGCACAAAGAAAACATTCCTCTACTATGAACTGGATGGTATTGCTCACTACACACACAAGTCGGCCTCAGGCAACTGAAGGCCTTGTTTTAAGGCTAAAGTTAAATTTAAAAAAATTCAGCATTTCCGAAACTTAGAGAGAAAGAGAGAGAGAGAAGAACAGACTAGACTCGTATCCTTGTGTCATTGAGGCCCTCTGTGAATCTAAACTCATAACCCATGACCGGGAGCACAGCGTCCTGTGTCACGTAACTCTCTGTCCTGTGATCACATGGCCTGTTTGTGTGTCTGCGTCTGCCCTGCACCCAGCCCCTAGTCTCTCCCCCCAGGGCTCAGGGATCTGCGGGTGGCCCAGCACGTAGCACTGGCTCACTCCAGACCCACAGTAATAAAACCTCAGACTACTACACTGCTGAGCACAGGCAACCAGTAGGCTGGGCCCTCCATCTCATAGTAGGGGGTTGTTTTCTCACCGGTTCTCTAGCGATATTGCTTGGAGTTTTCAGAACATTGAGAACCCTCTGCATGCTTGTTATTTGTTGTTGGAGGTGAGATGGCTCTCAGAAACTAAAACACCCATTTCAGGCCTCTGTCTCTCTCTCTTTCTCTTTCTATTCTCAAAAATCCTCTCAAAAACAAAAATTCAGGAGTCTGTCAGGACACTGTCTGAATCTGATAAGGAAATTCAGTTAAGATGGCTCACTGTGCCTAGAATAAGATGATGTCCACAGAACAATAAAAGTCATTTCTTACCTGCACGGGTTTGTGGTGACATAATCAGGCCATTTTCAAAAGCATCCTTTCTTTTCTTTCCATTTGTTTCTGTGTATTTTGTGCATTTTTCTACATCTATTAATCCAAGAATGCAAGCATAATTAGACCATTGCAATGTTGACGACAAAATTGACATTTTGCAATTGTAAATGGGATGAAAGCACATGGTAAATGAATAATAATCCTAACCCAGTGTAATGAAATCTGCTGTCTTCCTGGTTCCTGGTTTAATGTGATGTGATACATGTTGATTAGAATGAATAAACGAAAGAACGAATGAATGAATTAATAAATGCTTGAACGAATTTAGCGAGGAGATGAGATGAATCTTAGAGGCATCCTGTAAGGAGGGGGGTAGAGATAAAGTTGTAGCTGTGGGGATTTGCAGTGGTAATCAATAGGGCTTTTCAAAAGCCTTATCTCCGCTTTGCCCAGCCGACAAATAACCAGCGCTCAATATTAAGGTGAGATAGCAAAACCCAAAGCTTCTTTGTTGCCAGTCTCTATTGATGCCTCAATTCAGCGGCGAGACAATGTATCATTTTTGGAGCCACAATGGAAGAGTTGAACATTCTGAGAAATGACATCTTGTTTTTTTCTGTTGGTATGGAGTCCAACCATTACTTTCATCAGTGCATAAATTCTATCTCTTATCTAGCCTCTTAAAAGGTATAACGAGTAAGACATGTTTATGCTTGTGTTTATGCAGAATTTTCTGAACATACGCTATTGTGTGAACACTTTGTTTATATCCAGTTCTTGTAGCCAGGGAGGCGTAAGAAGACAGTGCCCTGCCAGCAGATCATGAAAAGATGATAGCTGAATGCTATAAAAACTGTAACATTTTTACAGACTGCTGACAGCTTTGATATATTTTACAATATTCAGTCACTGCCTACGATCCAGCCCTCTTAATGCAAGCATTCAGATTATAATTATGTACATAGACAAGTAAATACATATTTATATGGATGTATGCATTTTTATCTTTATGCTTCAGGATTTAATCGAGCACATCACATCAGTGATTAAATATGTGAATGACAATGTATACTTTGTAGGATTTGTGTTTATATCATGTGAATTTATTGCTACTGTTTTGCTGATGATCTTAGTCACATATACTCTGCCTGGTATGATATGACACAGAGCCAGAGTGGGTTCTCACAGTGTTGACAAATGATTGTTCTTGAAAATGAAAAACAGGAGCTGTATCTGTTGGATGATATCTTTAATTAATCCACCTAATCAAATTGAAATAAAGTGTCTTCCAGACATTTATTTGATAGGGCTCATATTTGCTGCTTATTGCATGCTGTGATTGTCTTAGATGTAATTAAATGGGAAGTGTGTGTGTGTGTGTGTGTGTGTGTGTGTGTGTGTGTGTGTGTGTTTGTCTGTTTGCAGATTACGGTGCCTGGTAAAACAGTTGGAGAGGGGAGAAGCATCCCTAGTTGACCTCAAGAAGAACCTTGAATATGCAGCATCTGTGCTTGAGTCTGTGTACATTGAGGAGACCAGGTATGGCATATACATTTACCACACACAAAACCTCAGCAGAGAATGAACAATATGTTACTGAAATAGCAAAGAATAATAATAATAAAATGATACAGTACAAGGACATGTGCAGTGTGTGTGTGCGTGTTGAGGGGCAGGGGTGTAGGGTCTCTGGGTATGTGGTGTGGTGAGGTGTACTACAGAAAAGATGAATGACATCAGCTTTAATAGTTAAGTATGATTCAAAACATGACTGGATAGCAGCTGGCCTGTCAGAGTGAGGTCACATTAACTGATGGCACTCATCACAAATCACCCAGTAGAACAATGAATCCTCCCCCTCAGCCTTGGCAATGGAAGAGGGAAAAACCTCTCAGCCATCAGTAGAATGAGTACAAGGATGTGGAGGCCGTAAATTCTGTAGTGTCCTACAGGCCCATTTGACTTACTGTAAGTTGTATGGTAAATTGGTCCATAGAAAAGGCCCATAAAAGACACTTTGTCAATGATATCCCACTTTAGTGGAGTGGTGTTGCTATCGTTATCATTAACTGACATGATTTAAGAAGATTTGCGCTATACATGTAGCTGTTGTGTCAAATAGAATTTTTTTTTTCCTCTGAATGGCTCAATTCTTGAGATGAATTACTACTTTTTTAAAACATTATGTAAGGGATAATGAACAACATAGTGTGCGTGTTCAAAGTGGTAATAAGGCCACAAAGCAAAGTTGGGCCACTGTTGCCACGTCTGCGCTATGTGGTTTTGCTAACAATTTTGACGTTTTGATAGCTAACGCAGACGCTCATTTGCAGAACTACTTTCCGCCACACATAGCCTCAATCAGAAATAACCAGGATAAACTGCCGTTACTAGTTCTAAATGGATAGTTGCTATAGTCAAAAGCAGGTTGTTAATTCCATCTTTCGTTTGAAAGCGCAGCATCCAAAGATTCTATCCTGTATTGGCTTTTGTAAAATCACCTTTCACAGTGTGACAGACTTTACAAACAACCTCAGTCACAAGTTACAATCTTACTATGCTGTGAATGTCAGTCAGGCCACTAAATTGCAACTCTGTGTTAACAGGACAGTTCATTTAAGTTTCACAATGAGTTGGGCAAGTGTAACTACTTTATAGGTGGGTGGTTAAAAAAGCACATTCTAAACAGTGCATCACAAAAGGAAATTTGAGCAAGCAGTGGAATAAGGTTTGACATACTCTATCTGCAGCTATCTCTGTTTGCTGTGGAGCTCCTGATCTACACTTGGGGAGAAGAAATTCCATTAAACTGTGTAGGCCTAAATGTATGCGAAAAAGCTACATTCTATATGGGTAAAAGGTAGCTTATATAATGTTTAGTAACATAAAAGGTTTAGTTGCATGCAGGGTCTCATTTCACTTTAAACTGAAAAATTATAAATGTGCTTATAAATGTGCTTTTTCAACATTGCATCATCTGACACCTCTCTATCTCAGCTGGTGTCATTGTCCCTGTGCAGCAGCATTATTTATAGGCGAACTGAGGCAATAAGCTGCCTGTGCAATAAGCATACTCTTTAAACCAGCCGTGTTTAGAAGTACACATCCCTTAATTGTGTTATGTGCCATTGTTGGTTATTAAAACGTACAAAATGACCCATGCATACACTACACACAGATTATGAAGAAACAATTACTTCTAAGAAATATATTCCATCTTTGCAGATAAATAGGAATTTATTGAAAAACAATATTTTGAGATCTTAAGTAGTAGTAGTCACTTTGATGATTAAATGGCTGCCTTGGAGCAGAGAGGTCCATGTCGAGAGGGATTTAGCACTGCTATGATGTGAAGTTCTACAGAGTTATGGAACTGGCTGGTGGGATAAGGGGAAGCTTAGCTGTAGGAATTGAACACTTACTAGGCCACTAAAATGCTGCTCAAATTGGAGTCTCCCACTGCTTCTTCAAAGCTTGCGTCACAGTACCACACTCTCCTTCATTCATCTCTTTCTCCTGCCCTCTCACTACACTCTCCATCTGTTTGTCTTTCCCTGAGGGCTTCATTCTCGCTCTTATTCTCTCCTCCATGATTTCCTCTCTCTCTCTCTCTCTCTCTCTCTCTCTCTCTTTCTCTCTCTATCACTCTCTCCTCTGCTTTTCAAGTTCTCCCTCTCACACTTTTGTCATACTCTGACCTCTATCTGCATCTTTTTTCTCTCTCTCTCTTAGTTTCTTTCTCACTTTCACCTCTCCTTCCCTCACTCATTTCTCTTTACTAATCTTGGTCATCACTTCTTCATAACATCAGTGCAGTCCATTACACAAATTATAACTGTTTTGAAATAATGAAAAAGGAGTTATCTATTCTAAAATCACATTTGAAATGAATATATAATCTCTCTCTCTAACTATAATATTTTACTGATTTAACTCACTACTGATTTATATTCTGTTGTGTTTGTATTCTTAGACTTTATTACTGTATTGACCTTATGCAATATTGAGCACCATAAAAGGTGTTATTGAATCAATTGTGTTGTGGCTATTTATTTTTATTTCCTCATTTTTTTTCTCTCTCTCAGGCGGCTGGTGGACACTGAGGATGAGCTCAGTGACATTCAGTCTGACTCAGTGCCATCGGAGGTGCGGGATTGGCTGGCATCCACCTTCACGCGTCAGATGGGGTTGATGCTGCGACGCACAGAGGAGAAGCCGCGCTTCAGGAGCATTGTGCACGCCGTGCAGGCTGGCATCTTTGTGGAGAGGTGAGATGGGATGGTCTAGAACCAAGCCACCCAGCCAAACTCTCTCTTCTGCTGGTGCATCTCTATGTAACCTCATTATCCCAGACAAGAGTAATTATTTGGTATTGATTCAGATTTGCCATTTCAAATGAAAACTGACTCCCCTTTGAAAAGTCGCAAGCAAAAGTCTGCTTGCTCATATTGCACCTGTGACAGTACCCTTACACCATCCAAGGTGCCTCCCTGTTTGATTAGGATGGTTTCCTTGTCCTTTCCAAGTCTGCATTGTGAAACTGCACTCCGGCATTCTTCCATTATGGCTCTGTGAGCAGAAAGCAGTGCTTAAGTCAGCGTCTCTGCCTGAGCCATACATCACCGGCTGCCTGACAGGCGTGCAGAAGTGCCATTGCTCTGCAAAAAAAACAGACACATTCTGGAACAGCTCTGTGTGCAAGGATAGAACATTTTATCAGACAGCGTAAGAGCACTCCGTTGAATTTCAGGCCACACATCGCTCAGATAAATTGGAATAAAGCAATAAGTGCTTGTCTCACACCAATGGCAAGAGCAGAGCTATTAAAAGTGTGTTTTCTTTCGCGGGGGGATTTACTCTATGAAGGTTATCTGTTTGGATGTGAAGGTTGGGGATTTTTCCAGCAGGCTGGGTGGGGAATTGGCTGGTTTATGAGTCGCTGGGATGAATTCTTTTGAAAGTTGGCTGGTGTTCCCCAGCTCATGCTTTTATCTCTTTCCTCCAGGATGTACCGGCGCACCTCCAACATGGTGGGGCTGAGCTACCCCCCGTCTGTCATAGGTGTGCTTAAGGTAAGGTAACATGAGCACAAACAAACATCACACATCAAAACAACATTACGCAAGCGATTTGCAATGTTCTGTATTGGATTGTGCATGTCTGTGACAGCAAGCATATTCACTTATACACACACACACACTTGTACACACATATGTAAATGATGAACTTATGAATTAAGTAAATAAGCTGCAATACTTGACCTCTCAACTTACCCCAACCTGCTCCAAAGTAGACTTCAGAATAGTCTAAATGTGCTTGGTCTTCTGGCTTGTCAGATCTAATAATGATGTTTGTGTTTCCCCAGAATATTGACAAGTGGTCATTTGATGTGTTTGCTCTGAATGAAGCCAGTGCTGACCATGCCCTCAAGTTCATCTTCTACGAGCTCCTCACGAGATACGATCTCATTAACCGCTTCAAGGTCAGAGACTAACCATGAAGACTACTTCTACTACTGTAAACATTCTTATGTTACTGAGATTTTAATAAAAAACAATAACAAAGATATTTCCACATCAGAACCTCAAACACCTCAGGTCATGTTGTATCAGGCAGACAGGGCTAAAAAAGTGTGTAAATAACAGCAGCCCCTAGTGAACTTTACAGTTTTTATTTTACAAAGGGTGCACCTGGCACATAAGCTAAGGTAAGATAGCTGCCGATGAGGTGTGCTGTTATACTGAATTAATGAATGAGGCAGAGGCGCCATTAATTCTGTGTAACAGCACACCATGAAGGCCGTTATCTCGCTTATGACCCGGTTGCAACTCATGACGTCAATTTAAAACAGAAAAGCTTGTGGCTCAGTTATAAAGAAACCTGTTCAGTTCCTGTACTACTTTCTTTTCAATGGTGGTTATAGCTAATAACAGCTGATTCCAAGTTCAACTGCCGTTTACTATGGTTGTTATAGTTACCATTCAAAAGAGCATGTGAACAGTAATTTGATTTTTTCACCAGATCTACTTCATAGGTGTGCGTTATACAGAATTAACACACACCTGCCAGACAATCAGAAATCAGTATTCCATTTCTCTGGGTGATAATAATCATAGATCTACATATAGTAACCTATATAATATAACTATGATAATAATGAGTAGCGAGAATGTTTTTCCTAATAGCAGCAGCAGCAGCAGCAGCGTTAATTCTGAAACAGAACACTGGGGAATGTTCCATAGACTAGGCATGTTATATCAATATGAAACATCATCCAAAAAGCTGAATGCTCTTCATTAATACCTGACTAAATGACATGGTGAGCTTGTTGTTGTTGTTGTTGTTGTTGTTGTTGTGTGTGTGTATGTTGTTTTGAAACCATCCTCAGATCCCTATATCGGCGCTGGTGTCATTTGTGGAGGCTCTGGAGGTGGGCTACAGCAAACACAAGAACCCCTATCACAACCTTGTCCACGCCGCAGACGTCACGCAGACCGTCCATTATCTGCTGCTTAAGACTGGCATGGTGGTGCGTAACACAGTATGGCACACTAGTGCCACAGGATTAGCTTTGCATGCGGAGGTGGAGAAGGTTTTTAGGGATGCCAGTGGCTACTCCATATCCACCCATAACCCCACACACCAGAGTGTAATGGTAGTAACAGTGACTCATATGTTTCCAAGTGCTTCTGTTCCTTGGAGCAGCTGATGGAGGTTGCTATGGGAACCAAGCAACACTGTACTGGGGTATTCCAAAAGTAAACCTGTTTAAGCTAACTGAGTGGCAAACCCAGGTTTGTTGCTTCTAAACAACCACATGTGTGGAGTTACCCTCTGGGATCTTATCAACTGAAGTAACCATAGTAACCACAATCAAAAAATGAATTGAAAAATTGACATGAGCCTCAACAATTTATTTCCTTACCCTGTAACTGCTTCCCTTTTCCTCTCTTTGTTGTTTTCTTATTGTTTTTTCTCCCCAAAAGCCCAGTGCATGTGGAGTCTTGCACAGGAAATTAACTAGTTAAGAGTACATTAGTTTGTCAATTGTTTGTCAAAAGCTACTGTTGACTCTCGTAGGTATCAGCAGCCCAAGTTAGTAGTAGTGTGTAGCTCTGCTCCATCCTGTGATGCCACAAAGTACAGTGAGGTAGGATCAGATCCTCTGGCACTTTTACTGCTGGAAGCACTTTGGAGAGGCGACACCTGAGCAGTCGCCATCTGAATCCAATTTCCCATCCAAGTCAGACTGAAATGAGGGCTTGATGTGAGAGGACACTTCAAATCCCTCTAGAGAAAAGCATGATGGGGGTGTGGAGAGCATCAGAAAAGCCCCTCAGATTATGTCCGCAAACCCCAAATGTACTCTTCTCTAAAGCAAGTACTTCTGTCTGAAAATATGCACTGTGGGAAATCTCATGCAAGTCTACGCCTGGATTGTCACAGAGGGGCAACAGCTGTGCTTCTCAAGTAATCTGGTTATATCCAAGTGCAGTATTTGACCGATTGAATGGCTTTTGAAAAATATATATGCACACGAGAAAATGACATCCATGATTTTTTTTTCCTGGAAAATCGGAGAGCCTTCAGTAGGGCTTTGAAATGCTAATCCAGGTTTAATCATCCAAGCTTCTGCAGCAGGGATACACGAGGGGAGCAAATGTGACATGAAAAAAGAAATCTACAGTACATATACTCCTTAAATAAATAGATAAATAAGACTGAAAGAAAACAAATGAAAAGAAGGAAATGCATGTAGAAATGTACTTCATGCTCATTCAGTTCAAGAAATGAATCTCACACTGTCATACAGAAAAAAAACATCCAGGAGTGTTTACACAAACTTACATTTGACTTTTAAATCAGCTGACATTTACCAAAAGCAACATTTGTTCAACTATTTCACAGTCTCCTGACCAATTGCGACAGGCTGGCCTGCACCTACGAGGCATATTTGCTGAAAGACAGCCTTGGCATGCCTTGTGTACTGCCAACCACTCCCCCTCCTCTTCTCTCTCAAGCACTCTCACACACATGTAGACACACACACGCATATACATAGAGAGACAGACTCACAAACACACTTAAACACACACACACATACAGAGAGAGAGAGAGAGAGAGAGACAGACAGACAGACATACTCAAATACACACACACACACACACACACACACACACACACACACACACACATACATACACATAAGCAAAATCTGCCCATACCCACTCAAGTTCTTCAAGCCCCGTTTATTTAATCATGTTAATAATGTTGTTCTGGCAGGTTGTCAACGCTGCATGTTCTGTGGATAAATGCATTAGCGAGAGGCCCAGGGCTGTTTGGGAAGGGGAACAACATCAATCACACACACACACCCTCACCACAGGCCTCCATTAAATAAACAATCAGCTGCTCATTCATAAACTCAGATGGCAGGAGACTCTGGCACTGAGCCGACCCTGACATGGTGCGGGTTCGGCCAGGATGCAGACCGACTCTGGTGTGAGCGCAGGGCAGGTAGTCCCTGAGAGCGGGCTCATCATTTATATCCGGCCTCTGACAGGTGTTAATAGTCTGTGGCTATTGGTGCAGAAGATCAATCATGTCAGCCCTGTTAAAGCCATTCAACCTGAGGAAATACACCTGCGTTAGGGAGTCACACACACAAACACAAACACAAACACACACACACACACACACAGACATACACACTTAAAAACACTCTTTCCAAATGTCAAACACACACGCACACAGAAAATGCTCTCTCTCCCTCTCTCTCTCTCTCTCTCTCTCACACACACACACACACACACACACACAAACAAATGAAAACAAAACAATAAAGATTACCAAACACATCACAGAGAGAGAGAGGTTGTTCTGCAGTAGCTGCACTGGAGTAGCATAGCTGTGCAACTGCTAGTAATAGTTTAGTGCACTATCATTATTAATGTGGATGCCAAAACTTGCTCGTCACTGTTCATGAGCTTGTCTGCATACTGTTGTATTGTAACATACAGACATACATGCTGCTATATGTAATAGCAAGGCTACACTGGCCAAGGATGAATGTGGTTTGTTCACTAGAGCGCATGCTGCAACAGGTTACACCAGATGTGGGATCTGAAGAAAATATATTTCTCCTGTATTTTTACATGGCACCATGGTTCAAGTTCAGTGTAGCCCTGCTGTTAGTGTGCATATAAAAATACCTGTATCTCATATACTCATACTCAGACACAAAAATAATAATCCCATATATGAGTATACGTATATATCCCATATATTGTATATGCATACTCATAGTCATATATTTATATCTGCCAGGGCAGATGTACCCCAAGGAAAGTACAGACTCGTCCAGGCTCTCCTATAAACTCCAGTGTAAAGACATTGGTTTTGGTCTGTTCTGTGTACACTATTAGCATACCAAGCCATTCCTATAGCGGCCATTACACTGCACTGCACTGCAAGCCATAGTTCGTGATGACTCACTCTGGGATTGGCCTCAGGCACACCAGCTACCCACCACACTCAAGCACACACATACACATAGGCCATTTAATCAGTTTATTAACTTTTAACGTGACATTCATGGAACCGGTGCTGTTTGTTGTTTCCTTCAGTACACTTTCTGTCACGACTCTAGCCGAAGACATGTCCACTGAGCTGCTATACATAGCTGCAAGTAATGGGGTGTGTCAAAATGGGGTTGTGACGGTGGTGGTGGTGGGGACAGGGGGTGGAAATGGCCCTGGTTCCCCTCCATTAAATCTAGTCAAACTGATGTAGATGTGGAAAAGCTGGTGTATATTTACGGATGGCTCTCTAATATCCCAGATTTATGTCACTCTGAAATCCTTCTCCCCTTGTTTCATCTTTGCTCTGCTTTCATTCCATTCCTTTATCTCATCTCTTTCTTCTGCTTGTGTTCTCCCCTGTCCTCTCCTATACTTTGCACCTGTCCATACTGTGCCCCACATCCTCCTCTCTCTCCACCTCTCCATTATGCCCCCCCGCCACACACACACCACACACACCACACACACACACACCACACACCACGCACACACTGCTCCCCCTTCTCTGCTGTCTCATTGTCTGCTCCACTGTCCTTTTATACACTCCATCTCTTTGCTTCTTTCTTCCTCTTTCTTTCTGTCCTTCCTCCTTTTCTTCTCCTTTCCTCCTCACTCTATCCACTGTCCTCTTTTACTCTTGCCTTTGCTATTTGATCGCTTTTGTTTCTTCTTATTTCTTTTCTTTCCTCTCTCTCTTTCCCTTTTACCCTTTCTCTTTTCTTTCTTCTTCCCTTAACTAAATCTAAAACAAGCCCAAGGGCATGGATACTAAAGTCTGTTGTAACACAGTTTAATTTATGTACTTAAGTTTCTTGCCACTGTACAAGTGTCATTTCATGTAATTATATTTTTCACAAATGGAGTTACTATACAATGGGCAGGAGAAAATGTGAGATATAACTGTTAATAAAATGAAATCTCCCATGCCCCGCATCCCACTCTTTCCTCCTCTCCTCCTCTTTCTCTTTCTCTCCTCTCTCTTCCTCTCTCTCATGTCTTTCAGCACTCACTGACAGAGTTGGAAATTTTTGCCATGCTCTTTGCTGCTGCCATCCATGACTATGAGCACACAGGAACCACAAACAACTTCCACATCCAGACTAGGTAAAGAGCAAATCTGCAATAAAGCTGGGTGCAGATCTCCTAAGATAAGATCACAGCAGGCCAAACTTACAGACTGAATTCTCTCTATGTGACTCCTAGGTCAGACACGGCTATTCTGTACAATGACCGCTCAGTGCTGGAGAGCCACCATGTCAGCGCTGCATATCGCCTCCTGCAGGACGATGACGAGATGAACATCCTGTACAACCTATCCAAGGATGACTGGAGGTACTGGAGACAGCCCACTGCAGCTTTCTTTTGGCCTTCACCTGTCCGCTTGCACTGGGCCTTCAGATTTCACGCCCAGACATCTAATATTCACTGCATGTGTTTCTATCAATTCTATATTTCCCAATGAGTGTCCCTTTTTTACCTAAAAACTACAGTGAGATGAGTTTTAGAGCATGTTTGAGTCTTGGGGCATGTCCTATGTCTTATGTGTTATGCAGGTCATTAAAGGAGAGTTAAATAAAAAAGGAGAATTCAATAAAAGATGTTCCCTTTCCCTGAATCAGACGGTACAGTGGAAGTTTCAGTAATCTTGTGTTCTTTATTCTCTCCCTGACTTGCTTTCTCTCTCTCCTTCTCTCTCTCTCTCTCTCTCTCTCTCTCTCTCTCTCTCTCTCTCTCCCTCTAACTGTGTGTGTGTGTGTGTGTGTGTGTGTGTTTTAGAGAGTTGAGGGCACTGGTGGTAGAGATGGTGCTGGCTACAGATATGTCTTGCCACTTTCAGCAGGTCAAGGCCATGAAGAACTTCCTGCAACAGCCAGAGAGGTGGGCAGTCTGTCACACAAACACACACACACACACACACACACACACACACACACACAAAGATCAAC
The DNA here is from genome assembly GCA_027481765.1 of Tenualosa thibaudeaui. Classification (NCBI taxonomy): domain Eukaryota; kingdom Metazoa; phylum Chordata; class Actinopteri; order Clupeiformes; family Clupeidae; genus Tenualosa; species Tenualosa thibaudeaui. Next base: position 6,162,764 of record JAIFZK010000017.1, on the reverse strand, counting down.
AAATGCATAAGACAGATAGAAAAGGGTTGCACTGGTGTAGCAAAGCATTAATAATAATGTATACACCATATTTTGCTTTGCTTGCTGATGCTGTTGTATTTTACACACAAACACTCTCTCTCTCTCTCTCACACACACACACACACACACACTCATACATTTTTCTTCTCTGACTTGTTCCAGCTTTGGCACACACCAGTGGAAGTGTGTCAGTGAGTAAATCAACCACCAGGTTTACATCTGTCAAAATATGTAATATCAACTCTACATTATGCAATTTTCCAATATGTACTACAGTTTTAAATAAGACTTTCCCTCAGAAGAAAGAGCCTCTCAGTGAATTAAATTATACAGAATATTGCTTTTCTGATGCAATGTTATTCTAGGATAGGCCTAGTTTATAGTTTTAGAGCCACTAAATAATAGATGATTTTATTAAATACAAGCAGGAGGCCAGATTTGGCTAATTGTAAACTCTGGCAGGGTGATGTATTTTAGTAATAAGTTTCAGTGACGGATGTTGGAGAGACTACACTCAACTAGAACATAAAACTCACCGTGAGGAATTGAACTGTCTCCCCACCAGTTCAAAAGTTACTCTGTCTCCTCTTGTTTTTTCACTCAATTTTCTCTCTCTCTTTCTCTTTTGCTCTCTCTCTTTTTCATTCTCTCACTCTCCATTTTTATTTCTCACCCCCCCCCCCCCCCCCCCCGGCACTGCACCCATCCTCCCTGCATTGCTGTTTTGTCTCGTACATTGTGAAATAGACTTTCAAACACCAAACACGTGGAGTGTGAATGAATAATAAACTTTATAAGACAGTGCAAATAGACACGTTTACTAAGATGGCATTGGTGAATGATGGATGGAATTTAGAGGAACCCTTTCTTCAGATAAATTGAAAACTTGTGTCAAGCAGCCTTTTAAAAGAAAAAAAAATGTGTGCTTCGCTGCATAGCAAAAAGATCTTTTCAACATGGGAGTAAGGTTTGAGGGTGAGAATGTGCCACTAGGCGGGGGCTCTACCATTAGTGAAATCACTGCCTCTCAACTAATGCAGTAGTGTCACATGATTGACCACTGTTCAGTTTGAACTTTAATTCAATTTATTTTAAATTCAATTTGTATAGCACAAAAGTAATTTTGCCTACCCAGTTGAAAAGTGATGAGGTAACAACAAAGGAACACAGTGTTTGAGAAATAGTGTGTCAACAGGTATTAGACTGGAGTGTGCGCTCTAATAACATATTGTATCACGTAATATTGTATCATGTCGTATTGTATCATATCATATCATATCATATCATATCATATCATATCATATCATATCATATCATATCATATCATATCATATCATATCATATCATATCATATCATATCATATGTTATGAAACATCATAAACTACAGATTTGACAGGTTCAGCACTTTAGCATTAAATAACTGTGCTGAGGGTTCATCCAATTGTTGCTTTCGGCTCAGTTTTCTCATTCATGCTCAGACTCTCAGTTATTCTTTAGTGTTCATCTCTCCTGTCCCCTCCCCTCCCCTCCCCTCTCCTGTTTGTCTTTTTCTCATCAGCCTAAATGAAAAGCCATTGTAATGCACAACTCCACACAAACAGAGAGAAACTGTAATATGGCTTATAAAGAATTGAGCACAATAAAAATGTTTCAAATGTAAACAAATTAATACTAAAATCAAGCTTCAACACAAGTGAACACATATGGTGTTAAGCACTCTGCATAGAAGGAATGCATCAATACTGTAAATGTACCAGTGTTCGTCATTAATTCTTATTGGGATTCACAATGTAAAGTGAAGTCTATCACAGTGTGGAAATATTAATGGGATTTTTAAACAAACAGTTTAATGTTGTCTTTCTGTCATTGTGTGCATGTGTGTGTGTGTGTGTGTGTGTTTGTGTGTGTGCAGCATTGACAAATCCAAGGCCATCTCTCTCCTCCTCCATACTGCTGACATCAGCCACCCTGCTAAGAACTGGGACCTACACCATCGCTGGACCACCTCTTTATTAGAGGAATTCTTTAGACAGGTATGTGTGGTTGTGTGTGTGCTCATGCTCTTGCACGTGCGTGTGTGTGTCTGTGTGTTTGTGTTTTACGTAAACTGAGATAAGCTGGGAAAGCTATTACAGCTTAACTGATGTATTTCACTGGCAATTTTCTTTGCTCTAATATGCCACCAAGATAATGGACATGAGATACCTTTAAGAGTCAGAATAGAGTTCCACATCACAAAAGAGTCAGTCTGTGCAATCATTTCTGCCTTTCCAGAAATCTGATTTTTGACTTAACCCAACTATCAGGCAATGCAATCACTGATGTCCCAGTGTTTTTTCAGACATCTGTTACTACCCAAGTAACGAGTGGTCATGCCATACAGAGTCTTTCAAATGACCGAAAAGAAACTCATCTTCTTTACTCCTGCTTTTCAAATGATCAAAAATAAACTCTTCTTTACTACTTTACTACTGCTTTTCAAACTATTTTTATATACACTCCATCTCTATGCTTTAGTTTTTTTTAGTTTGCTTGACTGCCTTTGACAATAGTCATCAGCCAGTTTCCATAGCAGTGTGTACTGCATTATTTATATACAAAGGACAGCTAAAGCTACACACAATTGACAACTAACACACAATTTCACACACACAATTTCTTGAACACCAAAATAGAAATAAAACCAGATTGAAACCTGCTCATTGACTGTGTATTGATGTCATAGACAGTGGACCTGTATGTTCAGTTGTATAGGCATGTCAGTGATAATACTGAAAGAGAAATATCTTACATACAGTATAGCACTAAACACACATGTAGTACTATAGCTTGTTGAAGGAAAGAGCTGTTATATGTATATCTGTCTGTGTATGTGGTGGAGAGGGAGCCTATCCTGTGATTGGATGGTGTGAATGATTCTCCACTGATTGCTCTGGCTGTGAGTGGATGAGTGAAACTTTTCTCATCCCCAGGGCGATAAGGAGGCAGACCTGGGCTTGCCCTTTTCACCTCTGTGTGACCGCAAGTCAACCATGGTTGCCCAGTCTCAGATTGGTGAGTGTGCGTACATGTGTGTGTGTGTGTGTGCATGTGTGTGTGTGTGTGGGTGAGTGGGTGGGTGAGTGGGTGACACATTTTCCCATTCCCTAGTTGTTGGTAACTTAGTACCTAATTTGGCATAATTGTACTAGTAAAGACTATGATTTGGGGGGAAATAAAACCTGATCCACTTCTGTTTTGGTGCAGATCTGGCTGAGTTCTGGGCTGGATCAGGCATTAGATCTATATTCTGTATCCACCTCTGTTTCCAGGATGGGAGTTTTTCTTTTTCTTTACCCATGGCTAGCAGTAGTGTGTGTGCTTGTGTTCAATTAAGCTCAAAGCACTCAGTACACAGTGTCTAATCCAGCATAATTGTCCTTTTTGAATTCCAGGGTTCATTGACTTCATTGTGGTGCCAACCTTCACTGTTCTAACGGACATGACAGAAAAAATCGTCACACCGCTAATCGATGAAGCGGCTCACTCTAGTCTTGCTGGTTTCAGACGCTCCAGGTCAGCAACTCTTCACATTTCCCCAGTGGCTTAGCCACAGTCTGATTGGGGTGTTAGATGGATACTACAGCAACGTCCACTCAGCACTCAACAGCTCCCCTCTCCAATCCACAGGACAGCATGTTTGTGTGTGTGTGTGTGTGTGTGTGTGCAACTTGTTTACAATTACATACAAGGTTACTTCTGAGGTAAAAGTTTACACAAACCATTTGTGCCACACTCATTTATGGAATTTTGCCAGGTAACCTATTGCTGCAATGTCATCTGTTAATTGTACAGTATCACTATGGCCATTCCATCGGATTGAGCGTGTAATCATTGCCTTGGGGCCCATTTCCTTGGATGGGCCAAGAAAGATTTGGTGTTTAAATTAGCCATAGCGTTATTTTTAACAATAGGGAGGACTAGCTATCAAACCATATGACCAACCCCACCACCACCCCCACCACATCTGCCCTTCTCTGTCTTTTTCTTTTCCCCTCATCCTTTTTCACTCCCTTTATCTTGCCTTCTTTCTCTCTCTCTCCATCTCCTCTCTTAGTCTGAACAGTATTACGTCTGTGGATGCCAAGCACACCAGTATCAACAGCACAGGCTCAGATGGCAGCTCATCCAATCACGGCCCCCTGCTGGCCGTCGACCCCAAGAAATTCAAGGCCATCTGGACAGAGGAGGTGTCCCAGAACAGAGAGCGCTGGAAGACCCAGGCAACCAAAGGTACACTGAGGCTAAACAGGTGTCCTGAAGGGTACGCTACAAGCAAAGTGATATGTTGGGTCTAAAGTCAGGGTTGCCTTCAAATTTTTCTAATTTTCAGTTAAGTTTGTTTGCATTTAACTGGAAAAATGACAAACAGCAAGACAAGCACCACATTTAAATGTCCCTCTAGCTCTAGTCTCTAAATACCAGTGATCATGCCTCATTGTAGCCTGTAACACACCTAATTGTCCCATGTAGATCCCCTTGAGGTAGTTCAGGTAAGATGATGGAGACTATACCATGGAACTAAGGGACTAGTGAGAATCCATGTCTACTGTAAGTGACTGTGAATGAAAGCATCTCGTAACTTAACATAGGTAGGTAGCGAAATTCTGTCATTCTCATACCTACAGACAACACTTGGCAATGTGAAACACCAGGTTGATTCACTCCAGATAATTCCTTTAATTAATTCAAATACTATATAAATAAACATCAATGAGACAGAAACTGTAGTATAATTGTAATAGTGTACATGATACTGATTTTAATGTTAAAGGCATACTAGGCAAGCCTGTGATTTTGGAGCTCCCCCTACAGTTGAAAAAACTAACAATAAAGTCATACAGACTCACCAATACATGTGATTATCATTTTCAAAGAGTTATCTTCAAAGAGAATTGTTGAGTGACAATATAATAAACGTGATTTTGGCTTCATTAAGTTTTGGTTTTGTTTGACATTGGCTCACTGTCCTGTAACTGCACATAGAAGCACCAGGAGCAGCTGATAGAGCTTTCATTCACCCTGTAAAGCACTATTTAACCATTGAAGTTAACCAGTGAATTTGGTAAATTAAATTAACTTAACTTAACAACATGAAATGTTGACTGGTATGCCTTTAATGTAATACCCAAAATACTAGAAATTGTTTTAGGTGCCTGCCAGACTAGGTTTTCTTTTTTTTGTTTGCCTAATTTATGAGTGTGTCATACCATAAGGAACGTGGGCTGGAGGATGGTAGGAGGATTTGATTTACCCTTGGCATTTCAAAATCATAGCCTTTGTTCAACATCAAGGTGATTGCATATTTTCAGCTTTTCAGGCATAAATGTAACCTTTCCTTTGCAACTACTATTCCTCTCTCCTTTGTCTCTCTCTACCCCTCTCCCTCCATCCCTCTCTCTCTTCCCCTCCTTTCTTTCTTCCTCTATTATTCTGAATGCAGAAACAGAGGAAAAGGCCTGCCGTGAGGCAGAAGAGCAAGCCCAGCAGGAGGCTACTGCGGCAAGTCAAGAGGGACAAACAGAACCTGAACAAACAGAACAGGAGGAGGAGGGTGAGGAGAGGCTTGAGCTGGAGAGTGCTGAGAGTCCATTGGATGAGAGCCCTGTCAGAGACCCTGGGGAGGGGGCTAACACATTGCAGAATGGTACATTCAACTTTTTTTTGGAAGTTTCAAAGTTCTAAATAAGTTAGGTATAAGCCTAATCAATTCATAATCATCATTTAGCCATGCAACACTACATACTTACCATGCCACAGCATGTGAGTGTTTGCGTGTGTGTCATTCTCCCCAGTGTCTCATGTCAATCATGTCTAATAAATTACAGGAGAGGTGTCAGAGGAAGCCAAATCCCCAGGCAGCGATGACAGCATGAAACAAGACATTGAATGGTAATCAGCACTCCCATAAAATCAGGAAGACAGACAGACTCACACGCACACTCCTGTCAGAGTTTGTCTCAGATCCCTCCTGAGCAGATGTTACATCTACACCATTTCAGTAATCTAGTCCTTTTGGTTATATATCATCTTCAAGTTATGCAAGGTATTTGAATTCAGCAACACCAGACAGATGTACTGAACTGATGTTTTGTTTTAAATTTTTTTTTTTTTTTTTTTTTTAATTTTCAGATGTTTCTCTGATGTTGAATTGTTACAGGGTTCACCTACCCCTAGTCTAGACTACCTACACACTGGCCTTGTATACTGAGCACCTCCACCATTTCTTCAAACCTTTTCCATTTTTCTACAGAGAGGGCAGGTGGCTTGAGATAGTGGAAGAGGCCTGCTGTCCCAGAATGCACTGCTGCAGAGGAGGCAAAGGGGCCAACTCCTCATCTACAGCTCGAGTGTGCCCCCTTGTGGACACAATTGGATGATCACATATATAAATATTTTTGTTTTCATGTCTAATGGTCCATCACTTGCTTCTTCACTTGCTTCTACTGTCGGGCAAGGCATAATGATACCTTCATGTCCATAGGTTTGGGCTTTTGTCCTGTACATACTGTAAATATATATAAAGTTCTGTGTTTGTCAGTGCTTCTTTTTTCGTGAATGAGACAGAATGCTGGTTCAGTCTACTGGTTTCATGTTCCCCTTCGACCTTGCCTTCAATTTTAGTGGCCTTTTCATGTTTCTTAGTTAGTTTTTTCTTTTGTTTCTGTGGAATAAAATATATAAGGTTTATGTGCCTGCATGTGAGTTCATGTGTGTGTGTGTGTACTTGTTTATCTGTCTGTCTTGTTGTTTCTTTCTTATTTTGGTCAGTGTACCTGCAAATATTCAATCAAATCTTTTTCATTCTTCTCCTCTGCCCCTACAAGCATCTTTTTATTTCATTTTTTTTTGTTCTTTGTTTATTCTTATCCTCCATCAATTTTTGGGGGGGTTGTTTTTGATTCTCTTCCTGTTCATTTATTTGCTAATTGCTATACCTGCAGTGTGTAGATTCTCAACATGAGTTCACAATCTCAGAAGCATGCAGATACTGTACAGTGACTGTGATGTTCTCGAATCCCTTTATTGAGATGAGCAGACGAAGATTTCAATTCATATAATTATTACAGTGCAGTAGCTGTATTCTTTAATTGGAGTCACACATGGGAGTTTCACCTCCCAATGCCCAGTAGTAATTACTACGCAACACTCATTTGTTGGATATTGTGTCATCTGTGATTTGACGCCCCTTTCATGTGTATGTATCTGTTGTGTAACAATTTATTGTGACTCATGATAAATATGTGTTTATGAGTAACAGTGATTCATTTGAAATGTCATATCAGAGGTGAAGGTTTATTATCAGTGCTGTTTATACTTTTTATGGTCACTGTACAGAATTCAAGGCCTACATTTTAGTGAAATCTTTTTTCTCAGTTTCAGGTAAAGTTATTTATTTACATTTTGTTCTGAAGTGGTGTACAGTTATATAACCATGCAGAATTTCACCATTCCATTGTATCTTCCTGGTTATGCTTTACCTGGTTATGATGTGCTTTAGAACATCACCTCCACTAAAGAGCTGTACCAGACAAACAGCAACAGCGGTATTTGTAGCAGTTTGCTTTGGACAGAACTTTATGTTTGTGTGTATAGCTACTGAAGAAAACATGGACTGTGTATATGTATAGTTATTGTATACTGAACATTACTGATTCAGTTTCGTCTTCGATATGTTAGTGAGGCTGTTTTTCTTTTAAAGGCAGTATTTTCCCCAGACATCTTATTAATTCACTTGAAGTGAGCTTCCTGCTTGCTGGTGGTCTCTAATCAAAAAAATATACAAAAACGATGACCAATGCTTTAATGTAGACAATCATATTTATTTAAGGCTTTACATGACCACCAGACATTCCATAGGTAGACACAACATCAGGAGAATCAGGATGAAAGGCCTTTAAGGTGGAACTGTCAAGAGAAACCATTGCACTGTGGTTAGTATTGTCTTTAGTAGCAACAACTCTTGCCTCGCATTTTAGTTGTACCTCAGAAGACAACTGAACAAGCATTTTCCTGTTTTCTTCTTGAAATACCTTCAGCATGATTCAACCTATTTTTTTTAATTCCACATATGATATCTATAGTGAATGTAGGATACTGCCACATATCATGATGCAGCCTACCAAGGGTTTTGTGGTTTCATTTTCCCTTCTATTGCACATTCATAACTGTATGTTGTGAGTTGATTCAGGTGTAAAACACAAGCTATACAGAAAAGAAAAGTGAGGACGTTTTGGCTAGGTTTTGAAACCAATGTATTGTCAAATTGACCATTTTAGCTCAGCATAGCAACTTTAACAAAACTTGTTTAATGTTTACAGTCATTGCTCAATTCTAATAATATTGTATAATAGCTACAGCAGTGTAATCCCCTCTGCATCTATAGACCTGCTCATCATCAGACTCTACCTGTATATTACTGTTCATCCTAATGCTGTCCTATCCCAATTCTAATCAGTCTCTTACATAGACCTGAACCGTTGGTTTAGGTGTTGAATGTTGTACATAGTTTATGTAATATACAGTTCTACACTGCAGCATTGTCAGTTGAGTGTCCGACGTGACCAAGTCAGTGCTGAAATTATAAGATTTAAACTCTTTGGGGGAGGATAGATTAAGATGCCTGGTCTACATTGCCTGTTGTCTAAATATATTTGGTTGATTTTAAGAAACCAAGTGTAGTTCCATGAGCCAACAGTTTAAAATCTTTAATTTGACTATAATAACCCTAATCTAACATCAGTGAAAATCTTCAAAAAATGACCAAAATTAAATTAGTGCCACAGAAAAAAAGAGGCTGAGTAAATCAGAAAGATTGTGTATGATTGTGTAAGATTAGCCAAATGTATGGCTAATCTTATTACTAAAACTGTATCTCTTCTTTGTCTCTGCTTTACAGATTTTTTGATCTATCAAATTAGGCTGAAACAAATACAAAGACACACTTTATTTTGAAATGTCTACTTTCAGTTTGTTGTCTGTCTTGTTGTGCTTGTTATGCTGTCTGCAGGCTATGTATGAAGCAGTCCACAGCAGAAATATACATGTTCCTTTCAGCCAGCATGTAGTAAGACTGTTTATGCAGGTAGAAACAGCAGGGAAATCCTGTACACTTTAGCTGTGGCACCTCCTGAAGGGGTGACCAAGTGCATCCTCCCACTGTGACTCTTTCTCTCTCGCGCTCGCTCTCTCTCTCTCTCTCTCTCTCTCTCTCTTTCTCTCTCTCCCTCCTTCTGTCTCTTTCTCGCTCTCTCCCTTTCTCCTCTCCTCTTTGTTTGGCCTTGTTGGAAGTGACGTGTTGACACTCTAGTCTGCCTCCATGCTCTGTGACTGCACAGCCGTGACAATAAAGCTGAACTCAAAGGGCTCAGATCATGCGTAGGTGTCTTTATTTAATTGTTCTGAGTGTGTGTGTGTGTGTTTGTGTGTGTGTGTGAGAGAGAGAGTCTCCAATTGGTTGCTCTGAGTGTGAGATTGTGTGTGTGTCTTAATTTAGTTGCTTTCTCTCTCTCTCTCTCTCTCTCTCTCTCTCGCTCTGTGTGTGTGTGTGAGAGAGTGTGTGTCTCCATTTAGTTGCTCAGAGTATGAGGATGTGTGCATGTCTTAATTTAGTTGCTTTCTCTCTCTCTCTCTCTCTGTGTGTGTGTGAGAGAGAGAGAGAATGCAAGAGGGAGAGTGTGTGTGCTTATGTGTTTTTTTCATTTTACTACAGCTCTTTTGAGTTTGAGCTTGAGAATCACAGCACATACACATGTCCAAACCTGACCCGGCAGCAGCAGCAGTGGTATCAGCTGTCATATGTCTTTATTCCAAACTGCCACTAGGTGTCACTAAAAGCACACAGCACCTAAGACAAAATGTGTATGCTGCATCATATCACCTTTTGTGATGGGCATTTTATAGAGGCTATTTTATAGGAAAATATTTTCTTTATGCTTCCTTCTCCTTGCTTGTCAAAGAGTCAAAGAGATCAAAGAGTGCATACTGCTACCATAAAATTTGCAATATTTTAAGTTGAAAGTGCAATAGTGTAATAAAAGTGCAGTATAAAGAGAGATTAAGTTTAAGAGGTTAAGTGCATTCCTGGTATTCAAGCCAGGAGATATTCTTGGAAGAGCTGGGTTTCTTGAAGGTGGAGAGGGTATCTGTTAATCTGGTAGCACTTGGAAGGTCATTCCACCAGCGTGGAACAACACATGAGAAGAGTCTGGTACACTGCTGTACTGAAAACCCACATCCATTCTCTGCATTTCAGCTCTGTAAAGACTTTACATTTAAATTCCCTAAGTGTTATGAGGAATGCAAGTCTGTTTGATCTCTTTAGCAGATGAGGAAAGGAAACTTAATTTTGACATGGTAATTTAATCAACCATGCATAAGCAAGTTCATAGCAAACAAATTTGTATCATCATAGATGACATAGAATATATTCATTATATATATTTGTTTAGAAGTTTGGATAGATATAGGGTTCTTCTGTAGAAGAACCTGTGTATGCTAGATTGTGTATTTGTCTGTGTGTGTGTGTGAGAGAGGGAGAGAGAGAGAGAGAAAGAGAAAGAGTAGAAGAGAAGAAAGTCAGAGAGGTGTATGCGTATTTTAGTGTACGTACGCACACAAGATGCATAAAGACGCATGCCAGTGTGTGTACGTGGGTGAGAATAAGTAGCCTGATAGTCGGTTTGTACCTGACATGCAACAGAGGCATTATGAGTATTACAGATTTCTGTAGTAATATATAGTATTAGTAAGGAACATACTAAACAGCATCATTTTAACAATGGTATACCACCACTTATCAATTCAGGCCTCATTTTTAATATTAAGAGAGGAAAAACTTACAGGAATTATTAAGCATGCAACTAAAATGACTTATAGGTTATTTTCAACTAAAATGACTTATAGGTTATTTTCAAACCCAACTCTCAGCCCTCAATAGTTACACAGTACAGAGAGGAGCATCACCATTCCAAATACCAAATGCTCCCATCAGACAGATAGCGCAGAGCCCCTCTGGTCAGACAGAAAACTTCTCATCCCCACCACTGTGGTATATGCGTGGTAAGCAAGGAGAAACCGAATGTGTCCAGCTTTATAACTTTCATTTAATCAGTTAGGATTTTTTTAATGCTCCATCTAACCCAATTCCCTATTTTGACTGTAAGAAAAAAAAAATTAAAACCTGTATGTCTTTGTGTGTGCTAAAGACTATGTGTTGTACATACATTTCATTGTGTGTACATTTTTGAATGCGTGCTTGAGAGACTGAGTAGTGTGTGAGAGAGAAAGTGTTTACAATATACCTGTTTGTGAGAGGGAGTGAGAAAGAATGTGTGTGCGTGTCTGCGACTCAACGGTGAAAATTATAAACATCACAAACATTGTCACACCCACTGCTGTAACATATGTAAGTTCAGCCCCTGACCAGATCCTTCAGAAGAGCATACCCGAGGGGCTCACCAGCTGGCTGCGCTCCTAAGTGCCCGTGGGTGTTCTTGCGCGTGGCGCTGCCCGCACCTAAATGGAGCACCTAGGACCATATGGTTGAGCACAGAGTAAACCAGCAAAACACATCAATAAAACAGAAACACTGATAAACCAAAACACACACACACTCACACACACACACACACACATTTGTATCCCTGCAGACATAGGACTATTTATGCTAGGCTTGATTTGCAATCAAATTTATTTAGATGAGTTCAAACCGTAATCAGATCTTTTAGATATAAGGTGACATGGAGATACACCTTGAACATGTTTTGTGACGTTTTTCAGATGCCATCCATAAACGGCACTTTACAATCTGCCCGTTTTTCACAGAAATTTCAATTTCTGAGTGTCAAACCTACCAGATGTAATCTTGTAACAAACAACATTTTGGAAACTAGTTTAGTCAAGTAGAATAATAGTCATCAATGGAATAGCAAAACGTGTGACCTGTGAGCATCAAATTGTAGGCTCCAAAGTTCACACAAAAAATAATGTTTACATTCACGTCATAGACACTTGCCACTAAGATTACTTGTTATGCCTCACATGATAGTTGCTCCCTGCTCTGTCTGCCATTTGGTAAGATAAACATAAATTGTTTGTGCCACAAGGTCTCTGGTCAGTAAGTCACATATTCAGAGGTTAACAGTGCCCCTTAGTGGTGAGACAAATCCATTGCCCCCAGTTTTCTTTTTACATTTTAATTTTTTCTTCTTTTTTGTTTTCACATGGGCTAAATCTATTAAATCCAGTGAAATGTTGTGTATGTAAAAATGAGGAAAAAAAATTTAGTTTGAGGCCATACAGTATGCAGGCTTTCTACTACTACTACCATCTACCTTGATTAAACACACAAGACACACAATCACATCTACTTTGACAAAAAAATTAAATTCTACTATGGATGTCAGCTTCATGTTGTCTGGCCCTAACCAATACTGCGCTATAAAATGGGCACATCTGTGATTACACACAAGAATATGCAAGCCAAGCAAACACAAGGAAGCACAGCACAACATAGAAACATTAGCATAGAAACACACATACACACGGACACACATACACACACACGCACACGCATACACACACACAATACTAAGTAGGCCCGCACATAGGCACATTCTCACACACAATACTAAGTAGGCCCGCACATAGGCACATTCTCACACACAATACTAAGTAGGCCCGCACATAGGCACATTCTCACACACGTTTTTATTTACACAGCCATGTGTTTTGTTAGGAACAGGCCTGTCCACACAGACTTTACAGTACAGATAGGTACACCTTGAGATCTCTACATGAACTCTATAGGTACACCTTGAGACTGATCTAAGATAAGATCTAAGGGAAGTGCATATCACCCTTCTGAACAATACATTCAAAGACCATTGACAACGTGAGCTTATGCTCAAAGTGTTTCAAGCAAAGGACTAGAAAAAAATGATCATGAAAAATTAATCTCTACGCAAGACCATTATGGAATGACTACTAAAAAACTACATATATATCTTCCAACGTATTTCTGACATATAATCCTCAAATTTACATCAGATTTACACAAACAAAGATAGTACATTAGTTAACTTCATGTGTGTTTCTTTATTCAAGGTGACCTTGGAAAGTGTGAAATCTAGAGTCATGTCACTGGCGTACTAAAATAAACAGAAAACTCCTGTGTTCTCCTCTGGTTCATGTGCTTTGGTAAATACCTGTGGACATGTGTTACAAGATCAGCTAAAATGGAATTTCCTTGCCAAATCCCTGAGCTGGTGTCAACTGAAGTGTAAATATGATATAAGAGATAAGATCTTAGCTGCAAACATGCCAGCACTAAGTGACAGGACTGCAGAATCTGTTGCTTTGATCTTGTAAATATAACATTTTAAATCATTTAATTCATCTATACAACAATGTATCTTTTTTCCTTCTTTTGTTCTCCTCATATGTGTAGAAATGTGATGTTCTGACTTCTCATAGTTACTTAACCATGGGGAACATGGGTGTGGGTGTGGGTGTGTGGGGGCTGGATAGGGTGCACCTGTATGTTGGCGAGTGCAGACATATGGCCATTGTAATTGGCTACAACAGCACAGCTGCAGGATCGCTCCTCTAAGACCTGCTCTTCACTAATAACGCCCACAAACAAGAGGCTACAAGAGGCTACACACACACAAAAGAGAGAGAGAGAAACAACCCAAGTTTATATAAAAACACACAATACTGCATACACTTATACAGTTATACAGGCAAATGCACACACACACACACACACACACACACACACACACATACTTACAGTTAACAACATTACAGAAGTGTTGAAACAAAAAATGTAATTTACAACTTTTTGCCCTTTGAAAATGTTATTACAATTTAAGCTAGCAATAAAGATGAAAAACATGACATATAAATATCTTGAGAAGGTCGCAAATTTGAGCTCCTGTTAGACTTTAAAATGTGATTACATAAATAGCAGTTTCTCATAATCTGAAACCATATATCGATCTTCAGCTCCCTCTATAGCCAAGACACATGTATATTCATTAGGTCTGGCTGGAGGTAGTAATTATCCCTGGGGTGATTAAGCTACAATTTAAATACTGTGTAATACCTATTCATGGTGCTTATTCCATTAGACTTACACAAAGGCACCACTCATCAATAGAACACAGGGCAATTAGGCCTGGCTTCCTATCGTGGGAGAGGAGGGTGCCATATTTTAAGTGAAATGAGGAGTGTTAAAGGGGGGTGTTGTGTGTGTGTGTGTGCGTGTGTGTGTGTGTGTGTGTGTGTGTGTGTGTGTGTGTGTGTGTGTGTGTGTGTGTTGTGTGTATATGAGAGAGAAAGACAAGGTAAACTTAGAATGTGAGCATATGTACTATGAAGAGGTGTCAGGAGGAGGTTTGATTCTATGGAGGTGGCATGAGAGAACAATGGTGATGAAATCACACCCCCAGCACTACACTCTCTCTGTCTGTCTCTCTTTCTCTCTCTAACTCTCTCTCTCTCGCTCTCTAACTTTCTCTCTCTTTCTGGTTGTCTCTCACTTTCTTATTTGCTCTCTTTCCTTGTCTCTCAATTCAACTCCAAGGGGCCAATTTTGACAGTTCAATTCAAAAGGCAGGGTTTCAAATGTAATCACTCTTCTCAGGTCTCATCTCTCCCCCTCTATCTTTCTCCCTCCCTCCAACTCTCCCCCTCTCTATTTTCCCTTCCCATTCCCCAGCACACTGATGGTTGCTAGCATCTCCTGGAGACATGAAGCCATTCTTTGTGGTAATTTGACTCTGTGTGCTGCAGGTTTGATTACCCACTTCATGCCCAACTGTGGCTGGTCGTAAGTAAGGTGACATTCAACGCTGTCTCAGCTCACCTGAACGCCTAAGAGCAGTGTATCCTCTCGTCTAGTGGCTTCTCTCCTGTGGTCTCATCTGTGGCTCAGAGGCGCATGGAAGGAAGGCCCTCTGTTTCATTAACAGTTCTTGTCCGCACCTCCTCCTTTAAAAGCAGATAATGTGATAATTAAAACAGCTGACGGTTCAGAGCTGTCGCCCACACCTCAACACAAAATGTGTCTCATCTTTGCTGAACTGTGGTGGTGGTGGTGGTGGGTTATGTTTTTGGAGGGTGCTTTTAGAAGGGGGCAGGGGAGCTGGCTGCTGGCTGCTGCAGGGAGATGGAAGTCACACGCCAACCTTGGCGTGCTACTACCTGACCTAGCCCTAGTAGACCTGCTTTTGGTGCACCCATGACCTCTTGAACACATACACAAATGCACACACACACACACACATACAAATACAGGTAGCCAAGTTGAGCTCTTGTAAGTTTGAAGACAAGGTAACACCACAACCACCCTTCCAGGTGACCTCTCAAATCTCGGTTCCACAAGCTCATATGCTGGTATGTGTACCTGTTTTCGGAGGAGAACTGTGCTTCTCTCTCTCTTTCTCTTTTTGTCTCTCTCTCTCTTCCTTTCTCAACCACACAATGATTTATTACCTGAAAAGACCAGAGAACTAATTAGTGGAGTAATTAATTAATCTAAATTTGCATATTTGCATTTGCAATTAGTGCAGTCAACTGATTAGTCTGAAATGGGGAGTTTGACTCATCAGATGCTAGAGTGTGCACTGGACCAGAACATACCAGCTGAGACATTTTAATGTGTGTGTGTGTGTGTGTGTGTGTGTGTGTGTGTGTGTGTGTGTGTGTGTGAAGAGGGCGGAGGTGTAGAGAAGCGGGTCAGTCTGTGTGAGAGTGTGTTTGAAAAAAGTCAGATAGATATACTCAGTGGCATAGCTATGAGCTATTTACATACTGTCATCATGCAGTCATTCATACTTCTGACTGGAAGCACTCGTTAAGCACTTTGACAGATTTATATAGTCTTGTATCTCACACATTAGCTGTATATTTCTCTAGCAGTACATCTTTTTATCAAATGTCCCTTGCAATTTTCATCAAGTAGGAACTTTTTAAACAACTTCTTGGAGCCTGTGTGTTTATCAGTATGACCTAAACTGATACATCACAGTCTTTATTGAGTACACTCATTTATATTATATTTCTATTTAATAGTTTTTGCTTGATTGAATTTAACTTTGGATTTCACAAACATTGTCCTTGACTTATTTACCCATTCTTTAAACCCTTCATTTATTTGTTTGCATTTGTTTTAAGAAGCAGATTAAAACAAACAACAAAATCCTCTGGATTCTTTGTGGTGATGGAGATGCAGATGAATTGAGCATTAATCTTTTTTCCCCTTAAGTCTGAAATTTTGGGGATGGGAAATGAAAGGCTCCCGATGCCCATTACCAGAGATGCCAGATGAGCTGTGCGGGATGCAGCTCCCTGGAGACCGCACCACGTGATCAGTGCTGCCACAAGACGTCAGTGGCAGATGGCATGGGTACCCGCTCTGGCAGTTGGCATGAGTGTCATTTCTCAGTGAGAGAGAGAGAGAGAGAGAGTGAGAGAGTGCGAGGGAGAGAGAGTCTGACAGTCTTGCTCAGTGCACAAACAAGGTTGATGAAAACAAGGAAGGTTTGAGCACAAGAGGCAGGTGTTACTAGGATATCCAGGCAAGGAGAACTCAAAGGTAAAACATGTTTATCTGTTTTTCTTGCTTCCCTGATGGGCTGCAGTATATTTATACATGTAAAGCATGCACAGTACAGGCTCTACGCTGGAAAGTAAAGGCTTCAAGTAATGGAATTATTTATGTATTTATTTATTTTTGCTATTATGGCCACAATTTGTAAAATAGGATTGGTAATTTGTAAAGTAGGATTGGGCTTCTACTCTATAGGCCCATAGCCCTGTAGTGCACATGCTTATGTGACAACCTGTATGCTTTCCCATCTTGTATCGGTGTGATTGTTCTACAGGGACATGCTGACATTACCCTACGAAGAGAACGATATGATGTGCGAGCCTCCTTTTGGTTCCAGTTTTCCCCGTGAGAATATTGGCGTGCAACGGAAGCGAGACATTTCTCATCCCGCACCCGACGACATATCCGAGACTAAAGAGACTGAGGACGACATCTCGGAGAGAGACGAGGACGAAAGAGATGGAAGTCACGACGAAAATGGACAGGCTAAGCGGAGGGGCCCCCGGAAAAAGAACGGCACAGGACAACACGAGAGGGTCAAAGTGCGGCGTCAAGAAGCCAATGCGCGGGAACGCAGTCGCATGCATGGCTTGAACGACGCACTGGAGAGCCTGCGCAAAGTTGTCCCGTGCTACTCCAAAACGCAGAAACTCTCTAAAATCGAGACACTGAGATTGGCGAAGAACTACATTTGGGCCCTGTCGGAGACTTTAAGTGCCGGCAAAAGACCAGATTTACTCTCCTTTGTTCAAACACTATGCAAGGGATTGTCGCAGCCGACCACAAATTTAGTGGCAGGCTGTCTGCAGCTCAATGCCCGAAATTTCCTCACGGATCACAACGGAGATATGGCCTTCTCTGGCAGGCCTGCATATGACGTGTTGTATCCTTACCAGTGCTCGGACATGGGAACGCCCACCGGCCACAACACCGGCACCGTAGACAGCACCAAGACATTCCGACCTTACAATTACCAAGGTGCCTATGAATCCTATTATGAGAGCACGTCTCCGGAGGGCGGGAGTCCTCACTTCGAGGGTCCACTTAGTCCCGCAATGAACTTCAACGGCATCTTTTCATTAAAGCACGAAGACCCCGCTGAGTATGGTAAGAATTGCCACTACGGAATGAGGTACTGTGGTGTGCCGACTCGGGGAGCACTCGCCCAGAACTCCGTGTACAGAATGTCCCCTGATAATCATTTCCCATATGACCTGCATTTGCGCAGTCAGTCCATCCAAGACGAAATAAATGCGCCTTTTCATAATTAATTGGCAAGTCAAAGGTCCCTATCCCCTTTTGATTCTTAATTACTGACAGCACATTTTATGCACTGAATATAAAACCATTTTTATTTTGGCTTATTCACAATTAATTGATTACTATATGTATTTATTTAATTCCCATTTATTTGGGACTACTTTTACAAAAATTTAGTTATTGTATTTTATTTCAGATTCTAAGTTTCGAATTGATATTTATTCAATTTATGAAATGCAACGTCCGTGCAATCAAATGTAATGATGCAATCAATAGGTTTTCTATAGTAAATGCTGCTTTTAATTTTAAAGAAAGTTTTGAGAAAATCGTGTTACAGAGGAAATAATCTATGCAACCATGCACTGGTTTGAACTACGCAAACAAAACGAATTTTGGTGAGAACAAATATATTTCACTTGCACTGATTTAAGAGGTAAAATATCCTGAATATAATTCAAGTGAATTTTAATTCAAGTAAACCGAGTGACAAATCACATTAGCAATATACAGGCTACACTTTCAGGCAGATGGAGTGATCTGGCATTAAATTTAATAGGCTAAACATATAGCCTAGCCTACTATCTTACAGCAGATTAACTGTATTTCAAAAATAAATGCAGTTTTCAGATTCTTCTGTATTCATTGTATTATGAAATTCCTACAAGTGGATGAGTATCAAAAGCAGGCTATCCACCGTTATGTTTGGTTGTTACAGAATCTCTAAAAAATGTATTTGTAATTGTGGTTGATTATGTAAATAGCCTATAACAAATCATGTACAAATCAACATTGTGATGTTTTTGACCTGCCTGTATAAAATTTGACTTGTTGTATACTGGTATTATTGACTCATGTTTACAGTTTTAATTCATTGTGTTCTTTATAGCTTCTTTGATCTGTCTAGATGTTATTTATTCTATACTCGATTTGCTGTTGTTTCTTCTTCTTCTTCATCATCATCATCATCTTCTTCTTCTTCCTCTAATTTTGCTTATGACTGTCTATTACAGGACGTCTGCCATGCGCTGAACGTTTCTCTCTCTCTCTCTTTCTCTTTCTCTCAGATCAGTGTCTATTTCAAATAAAAACTGGAACTATTTAATTGTGAAATTTGATTACAGCGAATGAGCTAATATTACCTACGTTCAATTTACACGTACAAGTTGTACAAGTAGCCTACATGTATTCTACTTAGCTAATAAATTGTACAGTAGCCACTCGGTCAGTAGGCCTACTTGTGGCTTATAATTTTATCAAAAGTAAACTAGGAACTGTGTGCAACGAGTCGCACTAACTTTTTGATATGGCATAGGCCATAGGCAGATAGGCTACCTTAGTGTTTGGTCTTCATTCATTTATTATATAGTGGAAGGGCACGTCAAAATTGTTTGGTATTGGACAAAAATAACTGTTGGCTATTTAGAGTTGTTTCAGGAAAAAACGAAAACAACTTTTTCGACTTCTAAAAATGCCTTAATAAGCAATATTATTTATTCTGGTTTAGTGGACCCTTTTAAGCAGAAGTCGATTGTAATAACTAGCGTGGAAAATGTCATTATGTGTTTTGACGTGATCAGTCTATTCTATTGGCAATGTCACGGGAAAAGAAAGAACATAATATCTGGACATCGGCCAGATAGATATTTTCCCTGTTTTCAGCAGTGAGCTAACGCATGTTTTATGCATACGTAGCCCTTGGCTTCACATAGGAGGACGCCGAGCAAAATAATCACACATTTAAGCGACAGTTAGATTTCAAACAAGCAGAAACATAGAGCTAGATCCGCTCTTTCCTCCAACAGCATGGAAGTGCATCAGAACGAACATATGACTTTATTTTCGCTGAAAGCCACTCAGAGTACTTTGTAACAAAAAGTTTGTTAAATTCTGTTTTTGGCAAGAGGGTCTATTGGAATCGGTTATTATAAGGAAATCTTATCATCAAAACAGTTTAACGTTATTTAAAAAAGAGAAAGAAACTATAGATTTTTATACACAAATGCACACGCACACATACACACAAATACCACTTTCAGAAAGAAATAACAGCCTAAATTGTAATGTGGGTCAATCTTACACCGAACACATGAAATAATAATTTATTAACACAAATCTGTAGTAATGTACTTATCAAACATTGCGGCATAATCTCAAATGCATTGTTTTATTTGATTTAAATGAATTGACTTTAAATGTAGGCCTACTGTATTTGCATGTACTTTCATAATTCACTAATACATTGGTTGATCAGTGCTTCCTGTTGCTTGCACATGAGTCCATGCACAGTATTTAGGGCCCATCCAGGGCAGGCTGAGCTGCTTGGCCTGAGTCCTTCATGCTGGAAAGGCACCAACATATAAATTGGCGCCAGCTTGGGAGGGCGCATCTGAGTTAATTGTTTTTCCTGGTGCAATCCGCACCCCAGATAGAAGGTGACTCTAAAACGGATCAGATCGGGTGCCAGGTCATGGGCGGATCCGGATCTGTTTCCAGGCATGATGTACTGCCTGGAAAGGTTCAAATAGGAAATGCCAGGGAGAAGCGATGGCATCAGCCTGTCTGCTTCAGAAAGACCTGGAGTATACATGTGTGTGTCTGTCTGTCTGTCTGTGTGTGTGTGTGTGTGTGTGTATGTTTGTGGTGGGGGTTGCCCCTCTTGAGGCAGTTTCAGAAATGCCGTTTGAAATTGAATGGGGCCCCAGTGGCAATGTCCTCTTGGCACGTGGGTTAACAGGGTGTCTCTCCTGAGGTTGCCACCACAGCAGGGTACCTTCAGGCCACTTCAACGTCTCTTTACACACTCACACATGCACACACACACACACACACACGTGTCCTCCCCCCTTTTCGGTCCTGCTGGCCCTAGCCACATGTGACGGTGGCAGCCAGCGACAGGCGGTGTGGGGGTGGAGTGCCAGTTTGTGTGTGTGTGTGTGTGTGTGGGGCGGGTGGTTAAACTGAACTCATGAACTCACAGAAGGCTGACAAACTGGAGTGTGTGTGTGTGTGTGTGAGTGTGTTGGGGTGAGGTGGGGGGTACACTCTCAGGGCTAACATATAACTGTTGGTGCTGTATAATGGAATAGTGAAATGGAGCCACACTCTCTCCCTCCTTTCCATCTTTCTGTCTCCTCCTTTCTTCCTTTTCACTTTTCTTTCTCTCTGTTCTATATTCTATACACTCTTCTCCCCCCTTCTGTGTTTCCCTGTTTATTAGATGGAGAGGAGTTGAATGTAGCATATGGCTCTGTTCTGTGTAGGAGTAGGTGGTGAGAGAGGATATGAGGTGTCCTCTGCACCTGATGGGAAAATACGTGACATTCACACAATATTTATTTATGACAGATATGCAACGTATTGCACATATGCATATAGGCTACTTTGACATCCTACATACAGGGATTTTGGCGCTGAACCAGATGGAAGTAAAATAAGTAATAATCATAAATAATAATAATAACAATAATAATAATAAATCACAAAAAATTTTGCTTACCATCAGAAAGAGAAGCAATAGGGTCTAGTCTTAAGTCTAACCTAGGGAGTAAGGGATGTAAATGGCTCAAATTCCAAATAATAATTTTTTCCTATGGAAAATTAGAAGCAGTCTGTCTGTGTGTGTGTGTGTGTGTGTGTGCGTGTGTACAGATAAAGTGAAAACAGAGGGATTTAGAGCTTTAATTAGAGAGATTTGAGGAGATATACCCACTGGGTGTCTGTGTGTGCTGAGAGATGGACAAGCTGCTGCCAGCAGGCTGTCGTGTAACAACACCAGATCAGACTATCATTGCGACCACATCATACTGGAATTAATATCACCCCCTTTTCCACACACCATACCATACCAGGATGTCTCCACTGCTACTACAGGAACACAGCACCTCACCTCACCTCACCACACCACACCAAAACTGCATCACTCTGCACTACACCACACCACACCACACCATAGGCTCGCTCTCATCTACATGCTAGATTGGAACTGGTTTGGCAACAGGCCCAGCCATGGAAGGGAAACCTCTGAACCTGGCACAGTGGTTGGGGTTGGGGGTTGGGGGTTTGGGTTAGTGGGCAGAGGGGAGAGAGGGAGGAGGGCGCTGACTGCGGTCTGGGGAGTTTATTAAATGAAGGAGACTAATTGGCTACTGAGTCCGAGTGGCAGCAGTCAGGGTAACACAGCCACTGCAGTAACAGGAGCAGGATGCTGGATTTTAGTCACGGCAAAACAGATTGGCAGAAAAACACGAACTAATAGAGAGGTCCAGCCGCTGTGTTGTTGATTGCTTCTGAAGAGGCATGTCACGTTGCTTACTGCCCCTCTCCGGAATTGTTGTAGAATTGTTTGAATGTACGTATGTTTGGCACAGTCTCCAGATCATAGAGAATACAAGCACAAAGCCCGTGCACGCACACACACACACACACACACACACACACACACACACACAGAGAGAGAGAGAGAGAGAGAGAGAGAGAGAGAGAGAGAGAGACCCACATATACACAATCTTGTGGTTTCATTTCACGTCATGAAAAATATTACTCCCAGATACAACAGAAATTAGCAACACAGATCCTTTTAACAATCACAAAGTGGTGCAAAAATTAGGATGCAATAAGTCACTTAGGGGAGACTGTATTATCATCACATTGAAGACACACAACATGCACATGTACATAATCTGTGTTCCTGTGTCTGTCCATTCATCTACAGCGCCCACCACAATTATTACTGGCACTCCTGGTAAAGATGACTATAAAGTGGAATAAAAAAATAATCTTTTTCCAATTTATGTTAGTCTCACAATGAAAATGATGAATGAATGAGAATAATCCCACCTCGAAGAAAAAGAAATGTACTCAGAGAAAACAAAATGCATCAAAAAGACATGAATATTTTGCACAAAAACATGTGTCACAATTATTGGCACAATTATTTCTCATAGAAAACATGATAAAAATGTAAATTTTTCAACCCATGTTTGATTTCTTACAGTTAACCAAAGTGTCCCAGTCATTTTTTAACATGGGGAAGACAGAATGCACATTTTAAATGCATCCTAGAAAGTGCACTAACTTCTGTAGGACAGAGAACTGCTATAAAAAATGGTAGATGCATGAAATTGCCCCATTTGCAGTGAAAAGAATATCTAAGTTATGCCAGTCAACTGAAACTATCACAAACCTGCTTTGATAATGCCCCATGTTTGTCTTGTTGCCACGCCTTGCAAAAAGGATGGCAAGATAGCCTAGAAATCCCCGTAAGGACCACTGTTGGAGACTTCCAGAAAAAAAAAAAACAGTGCATCTTGGGATCACCAAAACTTGAAGTGACTGCCTTGTAGAGGTTCTAGTAATCTCATTAGGGTGGGTGCCACTGTGACCTCCATGAAGTACTTTTTAAACCAAAATATGTCTATTGCTGTCAGGGCAATAAAAGTGGTTCATGCTTGGCTCATGTCATCAACAGGTCATTAAACCAAAACATAAATTCATATAAACAAAAGCATGGCTTACAGATCACAAAATCAAGCCTCCATCATTGTTGTCAGTTCCCTGATCTTAACGGCATAGTAAACCAATAGGCTGAGGAGGCACCACAGAGGACCCAGGAATGTGGAGAGTTTGGTTCCAAAACATAAACCTTTTTTTGAAAATATTCAAAAGTACTTTTTTGTGAATTTCAGTAATCATTGTTATGTAGTTATGTTGATTTTATTATGTAAAAATATATAAAGTAAAAACAACCCATATGTAGATCTGAAAAACAGAAAAATATAGTGAACCAAACTCTTCACGTGGATCAAACTCCAAACTCTTCATCTAGATAGGTTCTGTGAAGAGGAAGGGTCTGAAATCAGTCTCTTGTGTTCTCCAACTTTGTGGCGTGTCAAATGAGGTGGGTAACACTTACAGTGTTGTTGGCAAAGGGTAGCTTTAAAATGTACGAAATGCAGGAATGCCTATATTGTGGCAACAAATATTAATTTCTTTAACATGGATTGTATTGCTTCTCTTCAAGGTTGTATTTTCCCTGAATGTTTTCATTGTGTAATTAAGGAAAATGTATCTATCTATCAATCTTCATGTTGATCAGCCCAGAATGCTGATCTGCATCAATCTATCGGTTGGTGGAATAGTCTTGAAGAATCCTCTGAAACAAACAACAGATGACAGGCACACTGACAGCCCAGCAGAAGGCACAAAAGATGAAGAGTCTGCTCTGACATACTAGGGCATTTCTGGACAGTTGAGTCACTGTCAAAAGGAAAATATGACCAGGACAGAAGAAACTGTGCAGAACACAATATAACCTGGAAAGGGGAAGTGTGTGTGTGGGAGGGGGGGGGGGTGTACTGTATTGACATAGTATGTGTCAATACAGTACTCAATAGAATAGAATAATGTAAAGATGTAATGACGTGAAATGTGGAATATCAACCAACATTAGTGGGTAGGCAGGGATTATCACAAGTTAAAGAAATAATTGATGACTGATAAAAATGCTGCCTCCTGGACCTTAATTTGTTTATTTGTTTGGCATTTGTTCATTTGTTTATTTGTTTGCCATTCATCTCACCAAGAGCATTGTGACGCAAAGCCATGATCAGTAGAGATACATGACAGATAATACATAGAGGTTAAGAAAATACTCAAGAAAGAAATAATTCATTCATGATACATATTTCTATGAAATACACACTCGCTGGATGCATACTAGAGGTTTGTATAGACATTTAGAGATCATTATTCCCAAACATGCCTGTGTGCACTGCCATATGGCCCAAGAAGAAGCCCATAAGCCCCTCTTAAAGACAAAATGCCATCCATGAATAGGCTGGATTTCTGAGCTCACAACACGATTTTGAAAGGTAGATATATTTAGGTGTCTTTTGTTTTGAGAGTAGATTGCATTACGAGTAAATGTGCATAGGTGTGGGTATGTGCACATATACTTTGGAGGCATTACAGAAATTGCTTGTAAGCAGCATGTATTTATTTAATGTGATTCTCACAAGCCCAAGAGAGGCAAAACTGCAAATTCTGTTGTCTTTCTTGGCACAAAAACATATCTCATGGATAATGAATGTTCACTGATAGTAAAATCTGCTTAAATAAGGCATAGGAGTTAACAGAGGAAACTCCTGAGAAAATGATGAAAGGTTGCCCACCAAAGATGTAACATCTTTCCGATGCCACTGGGGGAGTTGACACAAACACAGACACACACACACCCAAACCCACACCCAACCCTCTCGGATTGATCCTTCTCTGGGTTTATTCCCATTCTGAGGGAATATTCCTGTGTCACAATGTCATGTGTCTGCTCTTGTGAAAAACATTTGATTTTGATTTATTCCAAGCAAAAATTACTCCTCTGGAGTGCTATACGGTATGTGTCTGTATCGGTCGGTTTTATCTGTGCTTGTAATTTCTCTGTGGCATGCTGCACCTCTCATCTATCCCACACAGCCCCTCTCTGTCTCTCCCTCTCTGTCTGTCTCTAGTGCTGGTGTCCCCCGGGACTATGCCCACGCGCCACAAGCAGCTCCCTCTCTCACTCTTTCTCTCTCTCAGTGGTGGGAAGTGGTGGTCTGGCAGTGGTGGATGGGTGTGTGGTGGTTGTGGTGCTGGGCGGTGCTGGTGGCGGTGGAGGGGTGCTCTTGGTTCTGATCCAAAAATGTGTCAGGCGGGACATGCATGGGCTGCTGCTGCAGGCTGGGATGGTGTCGCTAATGGGCTCGGCAGCCGGCAGCGCCACCTGGGGATTCAGGGGGAGGGGTAGGTGCCGTGCCGGGTTCCATCCAGGGAAGAGGAATGTTCTTGGGGCCCCTTCTGTCCAGTGCTGTCTCTTTCCAGGATCTTATACCTAGGAGTGCATGACAACACTTCAATAATATTTATTGTATACATTTAGACTACTGTTATCAGTCACAGTTAATGTTATTTCACCCAGTCACTCCATTTTTCAGCTCCATTTACTTTCTTTCTTTCTTTCTTTCTATCTATCTATCTATCT
The DNA here is from genome assembly GCA_027481765.1 of Tenualosa thibaudeaui. Lineage (NCBI taxonomy): Eukaryota > Metazoa > Chordata > Actinopteri > Clupeiformes > Clupeidae > Tenualosa > Tenualosa thibaudeaui. Next base: position 6,136,807 of record JAIFZK010000017.1, on the reverse strand, counting down.
ATCTATCTATCTATATATATATATATATATATATATATATATATATATATATATGAAGTATATAGTTATTTGTGTACCATTTTTCTGTTTATCTATAAACTCACTTAGAGCAGTGCTGCAGTGAAGTGAAATCAAAATAAACAGCACACAATAAATCACCACAAATAGTGCTTTATGGCCCTCCTGTGAAATGTGTTAATATGAGCTGCATTCCTCTTTCCCCATAACTGAGACCACCAATATAGGCGGTCGAGAGTCCCACAGTACCAATATCAGTAGAAATGAGAAATAACGTTTGAAATATCCTATTAATTCATTTATGTGAGATAGGAAAACATTTTAATGTCTTGTTAAAAAAAATCTGCGTCTGTGTGGGGGTGTTGGTTGGGGGGAAGAGAAGCCGTAAACATGCAGGGCAGGTGTTGACGATGCAAATGAAACGGACGACAGATGGTGAGCTTCGCGATCGCTCACTGCGCAGATAATGGATGAAGGTAATCAAATTCCTCTGCGGGCTTGTGACTTTCCTTAGAACTTTCTCATCAATGGTGGGATCAAACACTGCGGCACTATACGCCCATCCCACTAAAAAAAATAAATGAATAAAATATACACCTGCTTTTACTTGTTTTGTAGTTCTAGCTGTAATATAAAAGCAAACATCAAAATGCAGCACATTTCATGTAATGGCTTTGCTGAGAAACTAAGTAAGCTATCAGAAGTTTGTTGGTGTGGCATTAAACATTTATAGCTGTTGCTCTTCTGCCTGTTTTGTGTGATGGATTCCAGAAAGACGTTTGATCAAGTTGTATGGGCCATGTAGAGCTACTGCCCCAGGTACAGAAATGCACACACACTTAAGCACATACACATGTGCTTATGCACATGCACATGCAGACACAGGCAAACACACACACACACACACACACACACACACACACACACATACACCCACACATACGGCCACACCCACACACACACACATACACACACGTACACACACATTCGCCGGGAAATATTGATTCAATGCTTTTGGTTTCATTAAAATGGTCTAAAAGTATGAAAATTCCTCCTCCTCCTCCTCCTCCTTTTTCTCCTTCCCTGTCATGACTGGCATGGCTGACTGTGTCAAACTCAGTGGACCCACTGGAGAGGAAAACAAGACCAACTCCACAGGTCTGCTGGGGAAATACCTGCCCTCCAGGACAGGGTTGCCAGGAGGGTTTCATTGGGTAAATTCAAGATGATCTATCAGTGGATGCAATCACGCTGCTTTTATTTACTCTCTCCTGCAGCAGAGGAAAGGATTGGTTTTGGGGGCGGAAGACACAGTTTTAACAAAGGAAGCCATTTCACAGGTTTTCTCTTTTGCACATATTTTCCATTTTCCAAATGAATGTGTTAATTGTGCCTCACACCATCTCAGGGACAGGATGGCATATTGGAAACAGAAGGTGTGAACCTCTTTCACATTTTTGTTTTGTGTTTGCAGTGTTTCAGATTCTCTTTTTTTTCTATACGGACATTTGTGGGAAGGATTTGCTTGGAAATCTGTTCTTAAAAGTTTTGGGAGGGCACTTTAATCCTGAAATGAACAATACATCTCCCTTATTTCACATTTAGTGACTAAGTTGAAGGTAGACATGAAAATGTGACGACAATCTGTCTAGAAAGTTCTGTGGAAGCATCCATGTTTCTGTCCTCGGTCAGCTATTTTACTGTTGGTGCAATAAACTTTCCCACCAGTAATTTCAGTCAGATGCTCTTCTAGTGTCTTTTGTACTCTCTCTTTCTCTCTCTCTCTCTCTGGCTGCCTCACACTCACTCACACTCACACACACACACACACACACACACACACAGACACACACACACACGCACACACACACACACATGCACACACACACATACACACACATGCCCTTACTACTAAGCAGCACGCATATCAAAGTAAGGGTGTAATGGTGTCCATTCACAGCTGATGGAACACTGCTATCCCCGGGCATGGCTGCCAAGCTGCCAGTCTGTGCCGTCACACCTTACTGCCTTTAAAGATTACCCTGCAGAGACGACAGAGGGGAGGGGGGCTTTTTTACCCCCCCCCCCCTCCTCTTCCCACCTCACGCACTCCACACCATGCCAGCCCGGGAGAGTTTTACGAGCTGGGCATAGTGCCAGCACATGCCCACCAGAGGAGGAGGAGGTGTGTGTGTGTGTGTGTGTGTGTGAGAGGTAGGAAATGCAGTCTGGATGCAGTCTTCCCAAGGTGTGCTGTATTCTAGGCTGCTGGACAAAATGGAGCTGGGTTCACTTTAGCTTTTGGCAAAAAAAAGAATGCCTCTAGACTCATCGCAGTGATGTAATTTCGTAGGAATGATTACAGTACGAATTCAATATATTTTTTTTCCACCAAATTGCTCAGCATTCCCCTTCCCTCAAATGACTGTTTTAGACTTGCCAATATTACATTCATGCCACAAGAAACCATAATCACTGAATTAAATGCAACTGAAGTTTGAGAAAACAATTAACCAATGTTTTGGTACAATAGATCTACGTTACAAAATGTAGATACAAAAAAGGCATTCATGGCATGGAGTGCTACATCATTAACTAACATGTGCTTACACCATACCTGGACAGGTAATCAATTCATCAAGCTTACATTTGATGTATGCGCACACACATGTCTTTTCGCTTTTCTTTTTCTACAGTAATCCTCACAAATGGCACTGGGTGCTGGGACGTAAATCAGAAGGTTATTACTCTGAAGCGTTCATCAAGCCATGCTGGAGAGACTTCAATAGCCCTGATGAATATGCATGGAAATTTGTTAATTAAGTTAATTATTCTGCTGAAAATTCATTTGTCTTTCCAAGGACATCTCAGCAATGATTCTAACATGTTCCTGCCATTAGTCATGCACTGTGCCATTCAATATCTTCCTGGTCCACTTCTCAAAAAAAGTTTCACCCACCAGGACATGTTTTGCGTGTGTGTATGTGTGTGTGTGTGTGTGTGTGTGTGTGTGTGTGTGTGTGTCTAGTTATGTGTAAACAGTGTATAGGCAGTTTAAAAAGGTATGCATTATTACAATGCCCCATCAACAACCCCCTAATCTAAAATGAAACAAACCAGACAGCCAGCTGTTGTCCAGTATGAACATCAAATCACATGACAACTTTCTTTTTTTTTGGAAAACCGAAATGAAACTGCACAGGCAAGCACACTTTCAGAGGTTAAACAGAGATTGACGGTACCCATTACAACCTGCTAGCATACACACACACACACACACACACACACACACACACACATGTAGACTCCAAGAGATGCCGAGAGTGGAGCTGTAAGACTGCTATGGAAACTGAGGTGAACAGATGTGGATCTGCAGCAATTAAATCTACAGCCGGCTCATTAATTATGCTGTATACCTCGGCTTTGTGGCGCTCTGCACCTACTTAAACTCAGATGAAAGAGAAATAAAGTCCTGTCACATATTACGAGTTTTTTTTTTTTTTTTTTTCTTATTTTACTAAAACTCTTTGTCTTTCTTTCTATCACTTTTTGATCCCGGTGAGATAATCACCTTTTCAAGTTTTTGCAAGGGCAGTATATCTGAAAGATCTGAAAGACAATGATTCTTGTACAGTTCTCTAGACTTACATGATGAAACCAATCACATTTTAATTGTAAAGGCAATGTATTCCAGTGAGTCCTCTAAAAGTGTAAGTGTGTGTGTGTGTGTGCGTGTGCACGTGAGTGTGTGAACGCATGCGTGTGTTTGTGTGTGTGGTGTGTGTGTGTGAGAGAGAGAGACAGGGGGTGAGAGTAGGGGGGAAATTCTTCTGAATAGTTTTACTGTAATACTGCAGCTGGCAGTCATCTGGTTAAGTCAGCGTTCACTCCTCCAACTGAGAAGCCCAAGCTCCATCTCACCTACACCCCCTGGTGGATATTCTTAACATGACATCTCAATCGGAATCATCCATCCAAATCTCAGAGGGTGAATTTGCTCTCTCAAAACGAAATTCAGTGGTAGTACAGAAGAAAAACAATTTGATAAATTAATTTTGCATGTTTAATCTCCAAAAGAACCTCACAAAGACAACATTTTGATCAAAATGAGAATGTAAATGTCTGAGAATTCAAAAGGGGATGATAGGGTAAGTTACAGAATGTGTGTTTGCTAGTAAGCACTTAGTCTGGGAGAGAGAGAGAGAGACAGAGGAAGAGGGCGAGTAAGACAGAGAGAGAGAGAGAGAAAGAGAGAGAGAGAGAAGGAAATATATGAGAGAAGAGTGGTCAAAGAAGTCTGACGCGGAGCAATCGAGCAGAAAACAACAGCTGTTTGCCTCCTGGCAAAAACATGCTATTGCGCTTTTGCCAAGGAGGCACAAAGACAGTAAAGGAGAAAGTCTATTTGGGAAAGTAGCCGACAGATGTAGAGTATTGGTTTATATGACATTCTGCTCCTCCAACACCTCCCCATCCCATCCCATCCGAACAAAACAAAACCCCCCAAAAATCTGCAGTCAGCAGTGGCAGCAGTGGTGTCCCATTCCCCCAACTGAATTTGTCACACACATCCCCATGCTCACCATTGTTTCCAAGACTGGTGTGCCAGTCATTTGCTGACTGAATGTCACAGGAGAGACAAGTTATGGAATTAATCTGGCCAAGCCTAACTAGAACCACATCTGATCCTGAATGGAAAGACATCTGGGCCATAACAGTCAGATCCTTTCAAGAATTAACAGCTAGGATAACCAAGACAGCTACTGACTCACAGATAGGAGCAAGCAAGCACGGCCTATTCAGAAATAATCAAGAACAGTAGATTCCAACAAGGTTGCATAGACAGTAACTGATTCCTGGGCAATACCCACATAGGCTTTACAGACACCCATTCTTAATGAGTGCTGCATCAGATCAAGGGCCTGTCTGTTCCCCAAAAAGTTTCTCACTGTCACAGGTCTCTGAGGAACCATGTTCAGTGTTTTTTCTCAGGAGGTCGCTTACTTTCATTTTGTGCTGAAGACTTGCATGCAAGGGAGCCTGTGTGTGTTTGGGAGCAGTAGCTTGGCAACTGGTCTCTGATTGTTCTGCCCTTGGCATTCAGTGGAGCGTGTAAGATGTTTTAGTTAATTAAGTTTAATGCGTCCAGAGAGAATTATGTGAGCGCCACTCACAACCTGGCACTTTGCTCACTTTACTCTCATTGCCCTCCTCTCTCTTTCTATGTCTCTCTCTCTCTCTCTCTCTCTCTTTCTCTCCATCTATTTTTTCTCTTCCTGTATTTTTTCTCCCTTTATTGTTGCTCCTCTCCCTCTCCTCACCTTGTTCTCAATTTTCCCTCTCCTTTGCCTCCCCACCCCACCTCCACCACCACAAACTCCTTTCTCTTGTGGCTAATTTCACATTAGCTTTACAAGACCCACTATGCTGGAATTTCAGTAAGGATATCAAGTATGATCCATTGCACCCAGTATTATATTAAAAAAGTTACTAAGGCCTTGTGGGCACAAGCTGTTCCACCATCATTTGTAAATTCAGTGGCCTGCTATAAATCATTAACAAAGGAAAGAGAGTCATAGAGAAGGACAGGTAATGTCTATGGCAAAGATAAAATCAAAATATTCTCGCAATATTTTATCTTTTGTGCATGTAGACACAGTTTTCTGGTAGACAAAGGCACACACAGATTGCAGGATGTGGTAAGTATCTTATGTTCTAACCATTCTACCATTCATTCATTCATAAGTCTACCTAAACTAAAGCTAAGTGTGCCACCTGCTGGTGAGAAAAACACTAAAGAACCAATTTATGATAACCCATTTGGGACAATTATTTTCAAAAAGATCACATTGGGTTATATCATCTCTACAACTAAGAAATAGGAACGTTGATTCAAAAAATTGAATAGAAGAAAAAGGCAATGCAATGAATAGATGTGACTCAACAACATGACAACATTCTCTAGCCTAGCCTAGAAAAGAGAGACTTGCAGTAGGATCAAACAAGCACAATGAAATATGCACAGTACAATCAAGATATGCCTTTCAGTTTGCTGACATTCAGTCAATGGTCCTACATCCCCTTATTCCCATTCCCTGTGTGTGTCCAAGACAGGTAGCATGGTTAGTGCTTCAGACATCACAACGATCTGCTGGACACTATAACCTTTCAGAAGTCTGAGACCTTGCTAACCTTAGGAAGGAGATTAGTTATATTAAATAGCTTCTCAGCTAAGCCTTACAGATATTGCACAAGATTAATTTAACTCATCATACACTGAGAGTAAGATGGAGAGATGGTCCAGAATAGTGACCTTATTGCTATTTCTGTGGCCCTTGATGTGCACTATAAGCTTGCTTTCACTTTAATTTCCCACAGTGCACATCAGTTAGCATACCATTTGGTCTATGTTGTATCAAATTTTCTGGTTCTTTTTCCTACAGACAGCACTCGGTGACCTCAAAGAACAGGGATATTGACTGACTCATTCATCCCCTTTAAACTTGCTCTCCTTTGCCTTGAAGGGCATGCATGTCTCACCCACATTACCAAAAATATGTCATCTCTCTCACCCAGGCCTCAGATATTTAATTAAGAATGGATGCAGAAAGCTGGATGTGTGCATGCTGTCCCAATAATAATCACTCATTCTAATTGTGTTTATATAGTACTTGTGTTATGTCCTATGCTGGCTGGTTGTGTCACATAGCAGAATCCCTGAATATATTGCACAAATGGTTAAGAAAGCAGTTACATGCTCTAATGGGAGACATCACTACAGGACACTGCATTACTTTGTAAATGCCATTTATGTCATTGTAAATTGGAGGCTTCAGATCAATGCTGTGGCAGGTGGGCAGAGGCAGGTGGTTTCTAAAAAAAATCAGTTCCAAAAATGGGTATGTCAAAGTGCAAGCGAGTGACATGAAAAAAAAGTAAGTCAACTGAGTTCTTTAATTTTGGAATTAAAGAATCCTGGAGGCTTAGCAAGAGCACTATTTTATTTTCAAATGCACATTAATGAATTATTAAAATTATTTATTAATTCACATTAATTCACATGTTGTCTGGGCAGAAGGTGTCAACAAATTTCAACATGTTTTGAGACCTTTGTTGTCATTTCACCACAAGAGTGCAGTACAACACAAATAGCCAACAAGTACTGTAGAAATGTTGTGTGCATCAGTTCATAAAGATTTTATGGGTAGCTGTTAATAGTATACATGCCCAGTACCTTTTAAGAAATTTCCACACACCCCTCCATGACAGTGAAGGAAATATTGCTAAGTGTTTAATTGTTTTAAGAGTAACAATACAATATGGCTTAAGCCTCCCAGTCCTTCAGCTTAAGTTTGGAGCAATGTATGTGCATTAAAGGCCCATAGTGGATCTGAGCTCTGTGAATAGGGAGGATGCTATCATAATATCACAGCATGAATGTTTACTGATACCCTGACTAAGTGGAAACTGAACTTTGTTAAGCTTAAGGATTTCCCACTATTCACCAGTTCACTGTGTTATAAATATATACTGTGCAATAATAGAATTAAATTATTATGATTGTCACCTTTATGGACCCTACACTGTATCAGATTCTATCACACTTAAAAACACATTTCAGCAAGTAAGAATAAAACACATGTTTTGAACACTGTTATTTTAAAAAGAACAATTTACACTACATACATCTAATAAGTCTATGAATATGATGAAACCCATGACCTCAGTGTTGTTGTTACTTTGTTCTATAATTTTTATCTATTATAAATATATGAAGATAATATTGGTACACTTGCAGTCAAGCATGCATATTTCAACCCGCTGAATCAGCAACATAGCCATCGGCAGTGACAGCTGTCAGTCATTTTTGAGATCAGTTCTCTGAAGTTGGCCCAGTGTGTGCACACTATCAAAGGTAGGTTTGTCCAGAGCCTGAGTGGACAGTTTCATGGGTGTGTGGTGTGAAGGTCTGGGACCTGTCTCTAACGGAGAGCCGGCAGAAAATACCAGAGAGGCGTTCTCTGAACTTCCCCGCACCCAAGATGTGGATGACAGGGCTGAGGCAACAGTGCGAGTAAGCCAGGGTGTGGGACACAGTGTAGGCAATACTTAAAGCAAACGAGTGCTCAGGTTGTTGGTCAGAATTCTGGCAATTGAAGCCCAATGCACAGATGAGGAGGAGGATGTTGTACGGTGCCCAGCAGATGAAAAAGCCCACCACAATCAGGAAGATCAATCTTGCTGCCCGGTTCTTCTTTGCCATCCTGCACTGCTGGATGCGGAACCACATCCGTGAGTAGCAGAACGTGATGACGGCAAATGGCAACAAGAAGAAAATTATAATCTGAAGGTAATACATCACATACATGTGTGAACTATGGGTCTGGATGCAATAAAAAGAGCCATTTTTCTTGTCCTCTGTCCCTGAGAACACCATCTCAGGTATGCTGAAGGCCAAACAGAAAGCCCACAGCATTGCACTCAGAAGGTGAAAGTTTGGCTTGAAGGAGGGTCCCGTGACAGCATGCAGGACTGCCCTGTAGCGGTGCACAGTCATGGCTGTGAGGAAGGCCATGTAGCTGTAATAGCCAAGGAAAAGCACGCCAATCAGGAGCCTGCATGACATCTCACCTAGAAACCAGCCATTATTCACATTCCCTGACCATAATGGAAGAGGAATGGTGAAGATGAGGTCAGAAAGAGTGAGGTGCAGCAGCAGAAGGGTGGACGTCTGCCTCAGGTCCTCCTGCCTTAAAACAGTCCAGAGCAGAAAGCTGTTCCCAGCCAGGCTGACGCAGAAGATCAGGCAGTAGCAGACAGTGGTAAAAATCCCATGGAAGTTTCCCAACACTTCTTCAGGCTCCACTAGTCCATCACCATATATATAATAATATTCAGTTGCCAGTGATGAAAGCGAGTGTGAGTGATCACTGGACTCTGTAATCTCCATTTGGCACAGTTAAAGAACAACGCAGAGGAGAGTTGTTGTAGTTATTGAAGTTGACACTTTCTCCTGAAAGTAGTTATGTTGTAGGGCAACAAAAAGCAACAAAACATAAGAGTAGGAAAGCACATTTTAAAAGCATAATACACAATACAGCAGGATGTATATGTGACTCGTCTTTAAAAATAAAGTTGTGACTATAAAAAATAAAAAAAATAAAAAAACAACCACAGACAACATGAAACATTAAAATGAGCTGTTTAATGATAATTCAGCGATATTCTCATTTTTAATTTGAGATGTCTGAAAAAAGTTGGAATGGGGCCTTCAAAAAGTTGGAAAGGTTGTGCAACGCTAAAGAAAAAATCAAGAGAACCGTTTCAAAATGAATTAGGCTGGCACCTTGCCACCATGATTAACTATATACAGAGAGGCAGACTATGGTCAAGTAATGCAATAATGCTATAACAACAACAATACTACTACTAATAATAATAATTCTGACATAAAATATGTAAATGCAAATTACCGTAGAGTGAGTGTGTTGGAGGCATTTCTTGTGACTGCTGATGTGTCAAAGAGCTTGTTTAAAGGCATCTTCAGAAGGGCCCGCCCAGTGTTACAGACGTGACTACATGTAGGACAGGGTTCATTTATTACATGTCCATAGCTCACTGCTTATGAAGTAACCACAAACAACAGAAACAGCTTCACAGACAAAAATACCGTTGGTTTGATGTCATTTTATTGTCTATTGCTATCTACTAAAAGCACAAAAAAGCTAAGTAAACAAAGCACAGTAAATAATATCAGACTGCATTTGGTATATTATTTGTTGCTATGTGTCTCTCAGATAAACTAAATAATTGCACTTAGGCTCCAACACTCTGCATGGAGAGATATAAACACTGAAAGACCACTGCCTTAGATTAGACCAGTTTAAATACAAATTACAAATCATAAAAATAAGCAGTTGTTTACTGGCCTTGTTCCATCAGTGTCATTTTGTATTTTTGTGTCTTTTGTCCACTTTAGCTGCACTGTGATTGATACGAAACTGGTTGATTGACTTTGCCGAACAACAGACGAGTTGGCTGAACAGTTTCCTGAACCTCGGTCTGAATGTGTAAAGCAGTGGATTGACACAGCACTGAGAATAAGCAAGGATCCAACAAATGACATATGCAAGGCGTATGCGTTTCTCCGTTTCACACACAGAGAGATCAAGAACCAAGAAGACATTCTGTCTTCCCCTTGGACAGTGGAGTTGAGGAGTTGCTGATGACCCACGTCGCTACACAGACCATACAAGCACCGCAAAGCCTGCAGCTTGGCCGGGCTGTGTACCACCCCCTCAGCACCATGGGACAGAAGCAGTCCGATGTCGTGGCTCTGATGAGGAGCTTGCAGGCAGTGTCACTGAATATCCAATGGTGCAGGTGGTAGACGGCCCAGAACAGCAAAGTGAACATGAAGAGGAGATCGAATGAGACGAGGCAGAGGAAGCTAAGGTTTGAGACACACTGCAGATCCTCCAGGCAGACTAGTGCACTCACCAGGAGTCCTTTGCCCACAATGCTGAGGGCAAAGACGACGAGGAAGCACACTGCACCGATTTGGTTGTGTGGATCAACTTGACAGAGTTCAATAGGGCCATTGTCAGCATGTCATTGTTTGATGAACTGATATTCATTTCTTCATAGAAAAAGTAAAAGGTTAAAAAAAACACAGAACCCTTTTGAACACTGGAAAAATGTGTCAGTAAAAGAATTGGTAAAAACAAAACTGAAACTGAATAGCCAAACAAACACAACACAACCAAAAAAATCTCAAAAAAGGTCCCCCTGATGGGCATTTACAAGAAATGGGGAACAATGGTGTTTCTTTGTATCTTGTGTGTCTTTAAAGACCAGTTACAACACTTTTTTTGTAAACTGTCATCATTTCAGTGTTATCCAAAATACTTGTAAAGGACTATGTATTTATGTGTATGTATGATGTGTTTGAAATATTTTTGTATTGAACACTGCAATTTCTGTAAGATATTTTTTTACACACACGCTTATTTCTTTCTACTAACCACAAGTTCCTGGCAGCATTAACTAAGAGATGAAAGCAAACCTGAACTCGTGGCATGTTGCCTGCTTCTGTTCCAACAGAGCCATTACTAAGAAGAGTCTAAGAATGTCAAATGTTTTGACAACTCCAAACAATTATTGGTCTTTTACATTTACAACACCATTAAAAAATAAAATTAAATAGAGTAAATACACCCTGGCACAAATTAATTCTTGTTATTGTTTAGTATTTGTTGTTTTTCCAAACATGAGTCTATATTGGTGAAAGGTGTCCATCCCTTGAGTGTGAGACCTGCCTGGGGCCTGTACTACTAAGCAAGGGTACTGGTAGCCTTGGAAGTTACCACTGATCTCTAAAAGAACCCTCCATTGAGCATTAGTTGTCTCTGAAGTGACATGTTGTTTTTAGATCAGCGGTTACTCCAGAAGTTACCCAGTTTAGCCAGTAACCTGGCTTCACAGTATACCCCCCTGACGGCATCCTACCAAATATTTCTAAAGTGGATATGCAAAGACACTATTTAACTTTTCTGTAAGCTTTTGGTCAAATTTGTTTTAATGTTTCACTGGTTGAAGCAGAACTGATGCAAGGACTTTTCTTATGTCACTGAAGTTACCACTTCGATACTGAGCAACTAATCAGGAACTGCTCTTTGACTAATAAAGTTCTTGTTTTCATTTTTGTCAGTAGAGCATGGCCGTTTTACAGAAGGCAGTCATTTTCTGGAAGAGGTTTTTTTTTGTGTGTGTGTGGGGGGGGGGGGTCTCAGTAATGCAGTAATAGATGGTTTGTGTAACAGAGAGAGGAAGAAAGTATTTGCATGAAAGTATGTGAATGTGTGTCAGTATGTTATCAAAGATGTCATTATTCAGTCCATAAGCCTGAATATCCAGCATTTATTCGGTGGTGGAGGCTACAGGTCTGAGCCTTGAGACCAATCCATATCACTTGAGGTAGCAGCTTATTTTGGTCTTTAGTGGTTTTCTTTACCTTCTTTTATGTAAGTCCTGGATTGAGGACAGTATACATCCAAAGGGAGGGTCTTCTGTGATATTGTTGTTGGAAGTTGTTGATACTCTCAACTATTGATGGGTCTCACTGATCTTTTTCTTAGAGGCATGCATGGCTGTAAAATGTTTCTCAACTTTGAAAAAAAAAATGTTGGCCACAGTGTGCAAACACAGCTTCCTACATGTGCTTATTTCTCACAGATAAAACCATATCCTGGACTGCTGTCATGTTCATAACACATGGTCTCATGGGACATACAGTATGTAACATTTTTGCAGAGTCACTAATACACACATGAGGATGTGGGGAAAATACTGCAATAGTCCTGGCTTTAGTTTCAGACTTAGAAAATGTTTTTCTTCAGATATGATGAGGAAATTAAGATGAGGTAGGACGACACATCTGTGGCCTAGTGGTTAGGGGATGGGACTTGTTCAATCCCAGACTGGTAGGAAAAATGTGGGCAGGGAGAGAGGTTGAACATCGCTTTCTCTTTTTCATATCCTTGGCTGAGTTTGAGGGGAGTTGGGGTTTGGAAGTGAGATTAACCATGCATGAGGGAGGTGCGTCGTCCATTACTTCAGTATATCAGGAGACGTTGGTGGCCATTATCCCCTAAGCTATACTATATAAGTCAGATGAATCTCTAAGACTGAGACAGAAACAGACATAACAAACAAAGTGAGAGTGAGTGAAGAGAGTGAACATTTTAAAGTATAAAAGGTCAAACCGAGTGGTGGACACAGGTTTTACAGTCCTGTCCTGGACAGCCTCATTTCAGCCTCCCAGCCTCCTCCAGTATTTACAAATGGGGAAAAACCACAAACAAACAAAATAAAATAAACAATAAACTGCACACAAACTGAAACAGTTGAAAATGGGGAACAGGGAATTTCACTCATTGTTCACTCAAAATTCAGTATTAGCAAAAGCCTACTTCACTTTCAGCCAGCGCATGTTTTATTAAAATCTCTTTCAGCTGCATGCATGTCAGTAGTTAGTAGTCAGCACAGGCAGTACTAAAACAAAGTACAAAATCTGTACATCTCTACATTCATCCTCGCTACACGTGCACCTCATTGCAATAACTGCAGTGGTTGCATATCCACCCTGGCTACAACAACTACATCACATCAACATCAAGGCTGAGATGCTTCAAAGCCAGTCAGAAGCAGAGGAAAGTCTGTCTGGCATGTCTCATGCACACTATGTAATGTCTGTCATCTCTCACTGTCTTCCCAGGCTTGTTATGCAGAGTGGGTGAAGACAGCTGGGTGTGTACCTGGATGCTGTCTCAATAATAACCCATCCTTGTATTAGCATTACCCATGTCAACGTGAAGTTCTGTACTGTGTTGATACTGCCATACTGGCTGTGGCCAGGGGCATGTTATGTTTCTGGATAGTCATGTAGCTGTCCAGTCCCATCTCATGAACATTAGGCCTACAGTACATATCAAGAATGCCTCAACGCAATTTGGTTGAAATAAAAAAGTCAGTGTTTAGTGTTTAAAGTTCAAGGTCACTGTGACCACTTGACATGCACAGCACAGTGTTGTGTAGCAGTATAGGCCACAGTATGTATCATCATCGAAGATATGTGGATTGATTGATTCACGCTCAGCAGTAATAAAAACCTAACTGAACTAGAGACATTTTGCAAGGGGGTATGCTTCTTATCGGTGGCTATAAGAATCTATAGGGCGTTATTTCAGCTCTCTATTGTGATCCCATTAGAGTGTTGGAAGTTGTTACATTAACTTAGGAACTGCACTGTTAAAACGCCGCATGATTGTAGGGATGAAATGAAATTGATCTCTGTCATGAAGTAGCCTGTCCATGCAGGGTTGATTTTTGGGTGACATGGAGCAATCAGGACATATGGAGGTATAGGCTTTAGGAGGGGCAGTAGAGCTTGCAAATCTGCTGGACTCACCGACACAGCATCTCCATTGGACTATCTGCCCCAGGGCCGTAGCCAGGATTTTTCAAATAATGAGGTCAAAAATGGTTTACAATGCTCACCAATTGGGAAAAATCAATGTGCAAATTGTGCCATGAGAGAGTTTGTGGGGTATGAAACCTATAACTCCCCCCACCCCACCCCACCCCCCCGACTGTGTGTGTGTGTGTGTGTGTGTCAGGCTACTGGCACACTGGATATGATTTTGATATCTCTAGGCTATAGAAGAGAGATACGTCTTTCAACTTTTATTTCATGAAAGTACAGAAAAAAATGCAGACAGAAATAGGATAGACTAAAACATTCATACATGCACAAAACATATTGTGTAAATAAGCATGAATTAATGCTGTCAATTGATTAAAGAAAGTAATCTAATTAATCACAAACAAAGATGTAAGTTATCCCTTTCTGATTGGGTGATTATCTTTGTATAACTGGCTACCTTTAAAGTAGATCCAAAAAATTTAAATCACTGTTCCATATCAATGCGCTTATGAATGGTAACCATAATAACCGTTAACGGTAGCTATAATAGGTTATTTTATATAGTTCATGCACATGATTACAAAATAAAAGTTAAATTATAAAGTAATAAAGTATAAAGCATAAAAGTAAAATTATATCCTAAAAACAAACAAGAGATAAAGGCATATGAGGTATGCCTCTGCATGATTAATTTGCGTTAAAAAAACTAACATTAATCATGTGTTAATGCATTAACATTGACAGCACTAATATATATATTATGAAAGCACTACAAATCAGATGGAGAATGGACTTTGCCTCGAACTACAGTGGTCTCTCTGAACAATCTAATCATGACCTCTCAATCAAAATGGGAAACTTGACAGTAAGGTCCTAATCTGTCACTCACTTTGTCTTAGAGGATTCATAAGTGGTCTTGAAAGGAGGTAACAGTTGGCATTGTACTCACTGAAACAAAAAATAATAAAAAAAATACATTTAATTAAACATTTGTGGATTATGTAACATACATATTTTAAGGCTTAATGCTATATGTTAAGCGAAGGAGACATCACTGCAAAGTCTTACCTTGATTTCAAACATGTTTACAACACTAATAACATAACTACAAGTCTCACTATGTTTATTCCATATCCTGTTAATAAGGTGTATCCCGATTTCAAGGATTATGCTCCATTTTCTTTGGTTATAATCATCCATCTATTTTATAATGTCAATTCAGAATTTTGTCAGTGACTGTTTATTTATTTATTTTTAGAAAGCTCCAGTTAACCTCAAAACTTGGGTGAAATCAGGATATCCTATTTACATGTATAATAATAACAATAAAAAAAAAAACAACTTAAAAACTCTATTATAACCAGGATAATTACTGAGGATATATACAGTCATTGCTTTATACAGTACACATATACTGCCCTTCTCAATTATAAGCAACCCTGGTAAATATGACTAAAAACATAAAAATCATCTACAATTACAATTGTGTAAGGCGATGAATAACTGTAGTCGTAATATATACAGTATGTATATACAAATATAGAACATAAAAGGGTATGGTCCCATCAATGGATTATATGAGGGAAGTACTCAAGCATATGGGGCTCCAGAGAGTGACAACCTGCAAACCAACCCTGCTCAGTACATGGAGCACTCCTCACCATTGGAGTATATGAGTCGGCTGTGGCGTCGCTGGGCATCAGATGTACCCTGGCAGTAGTACCAAAGCAGCTTCTTCAGATGGTTCCGGAACTTGATGCCCATAAACATATAGAAGATGGGGTTGAGACAGCAGTGGGAGAAGGCAACCAGGCGACTCACATAAAACATGTAGTCTACCTTGGTGCTGATGTCACAGTTGGTGAAAGGTTTCAACTTCCAGAATGTCAGAGACTCTAAGAACAGGGCCACATTATAGGGTGCCCAGCCCAGGAAGAAGACCACAACAATGATGAGGATGAGTCGAACTGTCTTGTGCCTGGTATGGGAGTTGGGCCGAAGGAGCCGTAAAAGGATCTGGGTATAGCAATAAGCAATGATGCCAAAAGAGATCAAGAAAAAAACATTGCGCTGATATGTGTCCACCATCCTCCAAGTGGAACTGCCATACTCACAATGTAATGACATGTCATTTGGATTGTAGATATTGTTCTTAAAGAGAAGGGCAGGGACAGAGGCCAGGCAGCTGGTCATCCATACAGTGAGAGATGTCATCATGCAGTAGAGGGTCTTCCTGGAAATGACCACGGACATGGGTCGAACCACAGCTGCACAGCGGTGAATGGTCATAATGGTCAAGAAGATGATGCTGCTATAGTAACCCACGTCAAAGATGAAGCTCACAGCTTTGCAGCCGGCCTCACCAAATGTCCAGTTATAGACATCGTAGGAGGCCCAGAAGGGCAGCCCCATGGTGAATATGAGGTCAGACAGGGCTAGGTTTAGCAGGAAGGCGTTAGTCATGGACTTCAGGTTCTCAAACTTCACCAAGATTACTAGGACCAGGAGGTTCCCAACCACACTGAAAACGATCACCACGCAGAAGAACACCAGCGTCACAATCATTCCAAACTTGCGAACCTCTGACTTTACGCACATGTCGTCACCATAGTCACCATCATAGTATGCTTCTGACGAGGTCTCGCCTGTATCCATGTATTCGGTTACAGAATTATTATCTGTTACGACATCAGGTGTTGTTATAAGATAAGCTGTAGTCATCAGATCAGTCATCTCTGTTGAAAGTAGAACATATACATGCATTTTTAAATATATTATAGCTTGACTTTAGAAATCAAATAATTGATAAGTTCCTTTGGAAAATGGCACACTTATTTATGAAAAGACACTGCTTCACATTTCATATCAAAGCACACATTTCATGTTATTAGAAAATAATATATATAATAATAATAATAATTTTTTTATCCTGTGAGGAAAATTTGGTCTCTGCATTTAACCAAATCATGAAACAGACACAGCACACACTAATCTGGAGCAGTTGGCTGCCTGCTATAGTGCTGCCCGGGGTATTTCAGCCATGGTCCACTGGTCGAGGATCGAACTGGCAACGAGCCTGAAGCCCTAACCAGTACACCATGGCTGCTGCCTGATTGACATAATGCATAAAAAAGTAATTGAGGGTTTTGCTCAAAGAAGAGGTTATTTGTTCTTGCATCCCCTGGTTGACTAGTCTACAATTAATTTATTTAACTTGCACTATAACTTCTCACGACACCACCCACAGACAATATGAGGATTCAAAATTGCCATGATCAAACCAAGTAAAAAAAAAATCTAAGCCAATAAAATAAATCCTGCCACTGCCACTGATAGAATAATCTACACTTTAACATTGTATGCCTATAGGCCTACATTTGAATGCAGCTTGATATTCAACTAAGTCACTCGTTTACTTACCTTACCTGGTTACCTTACCAAGATCAAATACAAATAATGTCTTACTGTAACACTGCTAGGTAGAGCACTCCTCATCATATGGGTGGGTGGGTCTGCAAGGTAGTATCTGTTCCTGACAGAAACTGACCATGGTTTCACAGGGAATCAGGATCTGTAACAACAATCCAACAACATGCTTCTTCAAATAACATAGGCTACAGAAGGACAGAAAATACTACACAGGAAATATTGTCTTTCTATCTCTTGCTCCCAGTCTCAGCTGCCATTCACTTGGACTTGGGGAGTGCAGACCTCTGAGATATAGGGTCATTGATGCAATACAGATTCCAGATGGTTTCCCCTTATCACCACCAAAATTTTATTATCTGTTCCTTGCCCTAATACCCACATTGTCTGAAAGATTTAACCAAATCCGAGCAGTACTTTTTCAAATTATTTTGTTCACAGACAGACAAACAAATGCAGTGGAAAACATAATAAATGTAATACAATGAATATTCATTTTTTGGAAATCTGAATGTGGCCCTCCTGAATATTAGGCTCCTGCTTCAATGTTTCAAAAAAAATATATCACTGATAGATATAGGGCAAAACAAAGAAGTAGCCAAATTGAACACTCTAGTCAATATTATAGGCGTCAAAAGGAGGAAGCCAGTCCACATGGTGCCCACTCATCACCTCATGGCAAATCACGTGACCTGCGGTTTATTTACCTTGCTTATACAATGCAACCGCACTAGGCTTTTGACAAGCGGGAGCCTGCGCCCTGGCAACCAAACAGCGTTTCCATTGATTCACGACGATGTCAATCATAGCCAAATCCCTCCTTACCGTCTACTAGCAAGGATTCACTGTACATCTATCGATCTGCTGGATCATCTATCCCTTAACCAAAGTATGTCATATTTGGAGATGTGATTTAAAATGATGGAAACTGTACGGGTTAATTAGCTTGCCATATAATGTGCATGTTGAATACTCTGTCACTTGCCTTATCACGACTATGAGCGAGTGGTACCACAGCAGGTGCAACTACCATACAATGTCGCATACGGTCTGTCTGATGATTTAAATCTGTTTATTTCCTGGAAGAGGAAAGTCGGTATCTGACGTGGAAATGGTTGGAGATAGTGGGGAAAACTACAAAAGTATCGAACGTAGTTTGTTTTAACGTTAAGTTGATGTTTTGGTTCTAGAGTCTGAAATCTGACTGCATAAATATGTGGCCTGTTACAAATACGCGCATTGTCAAAGTAGGAATAAGAATAACAAAGCTATTGAGAGCCCCATGGTAACTTTACAGTGCTACAGTGCGTGAATATAAACATGTCCTGTTGTGTAATGATTTCTATGCTTTAGCCTATTAGTCTATTGTAGGCCTGATCTAAATGAAATATATCGGCTAGCTGTAATGCATTTTTTCTGTTTTAAACCTCAACCAGGTATACCAGGTACCATGCTGATTGCTTGAAGCCCTTCTATTCCCCACCAGTCCACCATGGCATCTAATTCTGTTGGGGAGAATCAGCTGCAGAGGATTATCAGAGATCTTCATGGTAGGCTGTACAGGAAGGGGGTAGCCACTATGCCATACTTCCTGTTGTCGTGTATGAGAGAGGATCAGGGATGTTGATGAAAGACACACTGACCATAAGCTCAATTTTCACAGTGGGATGTTTGAATCTTTCCAAAATAGAGTGGAAAGTATTGTGATATTTTAAAGGTCACATATTCATATTCATTTTTCAGACAGTATTTTAAAGAGCTTCCTGTGGTCTTAATAAAACATCTGTTTCACTATGGTCAACATAACCAAACACCACAGCACTGTTTTCAATCATCTTTATGAGAAACTTGTTCAGAATGCTCAGTTTGTGTGCCTGTTCCTTTACAAATGTAAACATATTGCACACTGTCTTTGCTTCAACAAACTGTAGGACAAAGCAAGATTTCAGATTTTAGCTCTTCAGTTATGCATGGGGATTTGATGCAGTGTAATTGAGAGTAATTGCAGTTTCATTCAATAGTCATTGTTTTTCCGAGAAGAGTTGATGAGAAGAGTTCTGAATAGCTCATTCTCTGACTGAATCACATATCAAGACCAGAGACAAATGACTTGCTTGTGTTATTTTGGAGTTATCCTGAATATGCCTTGCCTATAATAAAATGTCTGTATGCCTTGCCTATAATAAAATGTCTGTAATAAAATGTCTTTATATTTACACGTCAGTTAAACATACTATAGTTAGTTGGGAACGTGGGGGCCAGACTATGAACAGTAGTGTTGTGAGCACTTCATTCAGACAAATGGAGTCAGAGGCTTTTGTGTCATTTTCTACAGTATGTATTTGTGTAACACCATAGCTTGTGTGTGTAGAAGGTAGATATGTGTTTTTGGAGATGAATGAATGGATGATGTGATCGTGTGAGTGTGTGTGTACACACGTGTGGTAGATGTGTTTATGTTTGTGTGTGTGTCTGTTTGTATGCGTGTGTGTTTAGATAGCTAATGTTGCTGTGTGTTGTCTCCGGCATACAGATGCTGTGGCTGAGCTTAGTAAGGAGCACAGGGAGACAGGAGAGCCTGTCACAGATGACAGCTCCAGCCTACACAAGTTCTCCTACAAACTGGAGTACCTGCTGCAGGTACACTGCACACATACTAACACACAAACACACACTTGAGTACTTGCAGCGCCAAGCCAAAATTCTTATGCATGTTTGATGGTGGTGGTTGAGTCATACAATATGTAAATAATTCTGATGTTATTTTGCTCTTTATTTTTTTATTAGTTGGACCAGAAAGAGAAGACAACTTTTCTTGGCATCAGGAAAGACTACTGGGATTATTTCTGTGAATGTTTGGCAAAGTTAAAAGGAGCTAATGACGGCATCCGATTTGTCAAGTCTATCCCTGAGGTAATCCTCTACAAGCGCACAAGTGTGTGAGACACTCAAACCCGCAGTCTGATCTACTGGTACAGGAACAGGCACACTATGAGATCTACAGCACTATGACTATGGCTGTGTCTATCAATGTATCTTCCATATATTATTGTTACTTCATTTTTAGTTGCCAATGCTTTAGTTTGTTGATCTAATGATGTGCCTTGGGCATCCATTGGATTAGAGCCACATCATGGAGGAACAGAAACAGACAGAGGACAGTAAGTAGAGGTTGATGTTGCTGATGTTGAACTGCTGTTCAAAGAGTGTAGGGTACTGCCTATGTTTGGAATGTTATACCAATATGCCAGTATGCTGTATGCTAGTATTGTGCTGATTTTCACAGTATAAAGCCTATAAACTGTATGTACTACATGAAAAACATATTTTTGCTCATATGTCAAAGATGCTTGAATGATGTTCTGTAATATAGTAGCATGCAGGGAGTGTAAACTGGTACATAATGAAGGATGTGGGTGCTCCAACTCGTGACTATACTTTAGGAAAGAAAGATGTTATTCTTCTTTGCTTTGAACAAATAGCATGGGCCAGGATCACCTGTTACTGTAGATAATATAAGCACTGGTGATTTTGCAGTTGTGGTTGACTTCAGACAGACCTGCAGAAGAAGCTCTTTGAATAGAAGTGGTCAAGTTGAGAATAATGATCATTATGAGGAAATGACATTGACAGGAAGAAAAAATGATACAGAACATGGCAGTCTAACTGTGAAGCCAGTATTTAACTCAAGTGCTTCACCTGAGTTCACATCTACATTTTCTCAGTCTCTAAGAGACCACATGTGACATGGTTAAACTGTTACACTGTAACCGGTATCCTCTTATATAGAATGCCACTGACAATAATAGACATGTCATTGGCAATACAGACATCACTGGTAAAATACACGTTATGACACTATTGACAACATAGACGTGTAATTGGTTGTTTATTGTGGAATAAAAAGTCCCCACCATGCTGTGCTCATGTTGAGTTTGGACCCCTGCCTTTAATCCGGTCCATCTGTGCTTGGATTGTTGTTTGTGCAAGGGAGGGAACACAAGGTGTTCCTGACCAATAATCTGTGGGATAACAACAGGGAGGCCTTTTAACCTTTAACCCCAGAGCCAAAGGGACACATCAGAGCTAAAATGGGCAATAGAAGTTATGGATCTAGCAGGATTTTCCTTGTATGCATTGAGTAGTTTCTAAAAGTACACTTGCCAAAGCAAATAGACGTACCAGTGAATTAGGTTGCATATGCATGTTTGTGTGTTTGTTTTTGAGTTTTGAGTTTTTGTGACGTGTTTATTTCTCCGTCTTCATGATATGTTTTAAAACTTCATGCCTCTCGTGTCACATTTCTGCTGATGCTGAAATCACATTCTCATGGTTCTCTCTCGTGGTGACAGACAGTGGTTGAACTGTCAGAGCTTACAAACTGAGAGGCTAAGTCACGTTGTGGATGCGTGCGTGAATGCATGCATGGTTGATTTGACCTTTGACCTTTGCATCCATCTGGGTTGTAGCTCAAGACCTCGCTGGGTAAGGGCCGAGCCTTCATCCGCTACTCGTTGGTGCACCAGAGGTTGGCCGATACCCTGCAGCAATGTCTGATGAACCACAAAGTCACCAGGTATGCCACTGAAAGAATAATGCATGCACACAACATGCACACAACCCTATACCCCACATAGAGTAAATAATGTGCAGTGTGTTCTGATGTCACACTGAGAGACTGAAATACAGACATGCAAACCCATGTATTGAGGAGCAGAAATGCAAAGCCTTACCTTTTTGTTGATTCCTGCTCACAGCAGTGTGTAGGCACATGGGCACTCAATAGTTTAGTTTGTGTCTCCAAGTACATATACACGTACCCAATATCTGGCACGAGAACATACCATTTTGTTTACTTTATTTGTCTTTCATTTAGGCTATATGAATTTACGTTTAACTGTTAGCTTTGTGTACAGATGTCTGCAGAGGAACTAGGCAAACATAAACATGACCTTATCCACACATGGATTGGAAGGCTCCATTTCCTCACCTCTTTGGTACATGGAGTGGGATGGAGATGTAGTACGAGAAAGGAACTGAGAGTTAGCCTGACTGCAATAGTTCGGTGTAAAACCTGTAAAGAGAAGCCACATTTCTGACCTTCTACTTCAGCAGTTTTACTAAATAAAAAGGTTTTGTAAGAGCTGGGTTGTTTGTTGCGACATAGACTAAAATAGATGCCATGTCTGAACTGTGAAGTTTTTTTGATTTTTGTTTTTTTTTTGGAGTGTCCTTAAGACCCTTTGGTCTCCAAAGAAAGAGGTGGCGTTCATAAGTGAGGTCTCTGTTCCTTAATTTACTTTTGGTTCTCTATTGTAGAACTGCCACTTCTGCTTTTCAATCACCTAGATTGCTCTGAAATGTTTAATTGTACAGATGTTCTTTTAGTGTTACAGCAGGCCGAGCAGTACTTGATTCAGGGGTCAAGTAGAATTATATATAGTCACCTTAGAAGTATGTTGGGTTGGTGTGTGTGTGTGTACATGCGCTGAAAAGTAGGACATAGCAAGCTTAAGTGTGTTGGCATACTTGGCATGCAGTAGACAGTGTGCTGTCAGAGTCACAGTCTGGGATCACACAGGCCATCTGCTGTGTTCTGTCAAGATTTGTCCCCTCACAGTCATTCTCTCTCTCTTTTTCTTTCTCTTTCTTTCTTTCCACTACCATTTGTTTCTCTCTCTCTCTCTCTGTCTGTCTTTGTGTCTGTAATCCAGTGAGTGGTATTATGCTCGCAGCCCATTCCTGAAGTCTCACCTGAGCATTGACATCATCAACCACCTGTACGAGCTGAACGAGATCCAGTTTGATGTGGCTTCCAGGGGTCATGATCTAGACTCTGAGTGGCCCACATTTGCCAGGTAACCTCCTGAAATCCCTGGTTATGTTCTCCTGCCAATGATGGCACTGCATAAGTCCTTACCGTCACGTTAACAAGCCATATGGCTTGTTTTTTTTTTTGTTTGTTTTTTTAAGCCTGATCATGCTAAAACATGTTCAATGTGAACCAGTCATCTTGCAGTGAAACTGTCCAGTCTAGTCTACAGTCCAGTTGTAATTAAAATTTTTCCGATGTTGATGTCAGTGTCTCCACTCAGGCTTTTATTTGTTTTCCCAGTTGGTAAGGCCCAGACACACACCAGTATTTGCTACAAGGTGTTGCTAAACAGCTTAAATGTTTCGTGTTACTCTATCAGGTCTATATTTGCTGCTAACCCAGACTTGACATTTAGCATGACTTCCTTCTAGACGTCTTTGGAACAGCTGCGGACAAGCCTATCTACAGGAACATTTTTTGTTTGTTTTTATCATCAGCACAATTTGGGGTAATTGCATAGGGTGTAATTTAACAATTCAGTATATTCTAGCCACTGGTCTGTCATGGTCATTTTCTTGAGCCCCCAATACCAGCCCGAATTACTATGCACCATGAAATGTTTTTTTGAATGCACTCTTCGTTCTTCAGTTCTAAATTTCTTTGTGTGTGTTTGTGTATATGTGTGTGTATGTGTGTATAGGAGGACACTGGGGACAGGTGTCTCCTCTTCCCACCTGTGGAGACCACCCAGTCGCTGCTCCAGCGTAAACAGCCTTGTCAGCAGCTACTCGCAGGTGTGTGTGTGTGTTCCTGTCTGTCCTCCCTAAACATGGCATCTATAACACCTACCAGACACGGATCACACATTTGTGACACTGAGAGCCCTATGACACTGATTCATGCTTTATTTGCACCTTAAAACCTGGCATCCTGTGTATAAACTGCAGATGAGTCAAATCATGAAGTGCCTGCTAAAGTAGCACTAACATGTGCTGACTAATCCATATGTATGTACATGGAAAGGATAAGAGTGTATTGGAGATGAACACAGCACAATTGTTGGAAAATAGTGATTGATTAGGTATCCCCTTATATGCATGAAAACAGCATGTCTGTTTTTAAGGAGGGCATTTTCCAGGTAGAGAAACTGGTAGAATTACATTCAAAGCAACTTTTATTGTTGTTTACCTTTAAAGTCTAATGTGATGGCACCCCGGCATTATTCCAACCAGTATCCTATAATGTAAGATGCTAGACTATTCAATCATAGACTGCGGGCAAAAATGGTTTGAATGATTTTTAAAAGTGTAGAACTAGTTGTTCTTGTTGCATCTTATGATCTAAATGCATGAAAAGTACACATTTGTTTCCTTTTAATCTTAATCAGGTGTATTTTAATCTATTCAGGTGTGTTTACTGTAATCCAGATTGCACAAATGCATCAAGAGAATAAATAGTAGAACCAGTTGACCTATTGTTCAGGACATAAATTCTGCTCCTTTGAACTAGGTACAGAGCAACTTTTACTTTTGTTTAACTTTTAATGTCACGCCTCCAACCCACACTATCCCTGCAAGACCATTGACAGTGCTTGTTAAAGAAGTTTGATTACTCATTTGTGAAACGGAATTGAATAAGACTGCAGACCTGGCCTATTGCTGTTTCTTGAGCTCTTATTATTGTACTGTAGTGATTATTTTATGATCACTAAACATAAGTTGCTGATGTCACCATGACAATATTCACCCGTATCGTTGATTTCTATTCAGTTGTGGATAACGGTGACTGTGACGGTGACACTTCCAATTGCATTCCAATTGTATTGCATTTCAGACATTTGGCCCTCAGACCCCAGATTTACATTTGTGGGTGATCAGTTCACAAAGGGTCAGTATATCTTCACTCACAAATGTAAACATCCACCAAGACACATTGTAATCTTATCACTCAAACTAATTTGTGGAGATGGTCAGGAATGCATTGTGTAGTGCATTCTGGAAAGTGTCTAAGGTTGGCAGCAACATAGTTTAAGCAGAAGTTGTTAGCCAAAACAGAAGTGGTTAACAGTTTTGGAACCATGGTGCTGTTTTTCCAGGGGTCAGTCTCTCTGTCTGTTTCCTTATATACTCTGATCACTCTAAGAAGCATATTTGCATGGCCTTTTGAAATGCTCAGTGTGTGGCAAATGCCTCCTTCAACACATTTTGTGGCCATGATGATCAGATCAAATGTGTGTAAGCAGTTTGTCATTGTCATCACTGTAGATACATTGCATAAACACTTTTATCACAAGTCTTAAAATGCACTTACTGTACAGTAATATGTATGATAATGTATAGGCCATATCTACATAAATGAATGCAAATTATTAGATATAATCAGTGACTAATATCTCAAATGGCCTATACACAGTACATGTAAATGATACTGGTGTGTGATTTTTCTGTGTGTAATTTAGTGACACCTTTGTGTCTGGTTCTGTCTCTGCAGCAGCCAACGGATTTCCTCCCGGGGCCCGACTTTAGTCCGTGTCTTCTAGGTGAGCTCAGTGAGTTGGGCCACCCTTCCAGCTGCAGTGCGGCCGACGACCTGCGCGTGGAGCTCGACCAGTCGGAGCTGCGGCAGAGAGAACTCCTGGAGCACGTTCGCCTTCTCACCAAAGAGTCCGGCGACCTGCGTGCCGTCATCCGCAACCTCGAGACACAGTTGTCAGGCACAGGGAGCACCGGGCAGAAGAAGCAGCAGCAGCGTGGAGCAAGTGGCATTAGCAGCCAGCAGGAGGTTGCACAGAACCAGCAGGCAGAGGAGGCAAAGGCCAACGGGGAAATTGCAAACCACCTCCAGGGTGAAATGCCGTCGGAGGTTGTCGGTGTCAGGGAGGCATCTGAATGCGACTTGCAGGCCAAGCTGAACCTCTCTGAGAAGAGAAACATGGAACTCCTGGCCAAGCTGGACGGGGCGCTGACGGAGAAGAGTCAGCAGGCGGCCAACTACTGCGACTCGGCCTGGAAGATCCAGGAGCTGCTAGCCAAGCTAAAGGAGGCCGAGGCTGAGCGTCTGGCAGCCCGCAGGAGGAGTGAGGAACTGGAGGAGCGTGCTGAGCGTCAGGCCCAGGAGCTGCGCCTGCGGGAGCAGAGCCTGCGTGAGAGCGGCGAGCGCCTGATTGTGGCCGAGGAGGAGCGCGCAGACTCGATGCGGCAGGCCGAGGAACTGCGGGCAGTGGTTGGCCGTCTCCAGGGGGCACTTTCCCTGAAGGAGCGTGAGACAGGGAACCTACGCACGCAGCTGCATGACCTGCAGGGGGCGGTGGAGTCGCGGGAGCGGCAGGCAGAGGAGCTGAGGAAAAGCGGTGCGGTACAAGAAGATCGTGAGACCTTGCAGCAGAAGAACCAGAGCCTGAAGGAGGAGCAGGTCAAAGGCCGCGATGGCCAGGCAGAAACAAGCAGCCTGGGCACTAATAAAAAAGACCCCACAGCTAAAAAGGTAGAGGACTACAAGGCCCAGTGCACCACGCTGATGGAGCTGAATGCCAGACTGCTGCAGACGGTGAAGCGGAACGAGGAGAGCATGCGCGAGCTTGCCGTCCTGCGCACCTCCGAAGCGCAGCTCCGCACCCGGCTGGAGACATCCCAGCTGCCCTTGGAGGAGCGCGAGAGGAGGCTGCTGGAGGAGAACCGCCAGCTGGAGGACAGCGCCCAGCGGGCCTTGGCCCGGGCGGAGGAGGCCGAGAAGGAGGCACACAGGCTGGAGAGAGAGCTGGGGGAGCGAAGAGACACTAAGACAGAGGGAGCGAGGGAGCAGATGGAGCAGCTGCAAGAGGAGCTAAGCCTGCTCAGGGCACAGGCCGGCGAGCTTGAGCAGAGCCTGACTGCCTCTGAGGAGAAACAGGTAGAGCTGCGAAGGCAGCTGGAAGAAACCAGGAGGAGCAGGAGCAGGAACAGCGAGGAGGGCGAGGCCAGGGCGACCGGTCAAGCAGTGTCCAGACTGGCTCTGGCGGAGGCCCAGCGGGAGCTGCAGGCGCGGGAGGTGCTGCGTCTGCAGGAGGAGGCCACGGGGCTGCTGGCTCAGCTGCAGCAGAGCACCGAGGAGAGGCTAAAAACGCAGGCGCTGCAGGAGGTGACAGAGGCCTCGCGGGAGGATCTGCGTGTCCAAGCCCAGCAGCTTAAGGCGCAGGTGGAGGAGCTGAACCGCCGGCACGTGGAGGAGCTCCTGCGGGGGCGCGAGCGTGAGGAGACTCTGGCCAGCGAGCGGGACCGCGAGGCCCGAGAGCGAGCAGCGTTGGCGGCCGAGGCGGCGACGCTGCGTGAAGAGCATGCCTCGTTCAAGCGCCGTCTGGATACGCTTGCTGTGGAGAATGCTGAGGCGCGTGAGGCCCTGCACCGAGCCAACACAGAGACGGCAGAGCTGGGCGTGCACGTGTGCGCGCTAACAGGCCAGAATGAGGATGCGCGCCGGCGCTGGGAGTCACTCTCCGAACGGCTTAGTCAAATGGAGGAGGAGGCGGCCGCGGAGGCGCGCAGCCTAAATGCCAGCCTGGATACCCTGCGCCAGGAGAACAGCAGGCTGCAGGAGGAGCTTAGACAGGCCCAGGCGCTCCCAGGGAGCCTGGAGGAGGCACAGGGTGTCCAGGAGGAGACTCAGATGAGGCTTCAGCGCCAGCAGGAGGACAGCCAGCAGGAAATCCAGGACTTAAAGCTCCAGCTAAGCAAGAGTGCCGCAGAACACAAGGCCAAGCTCCAGGTGAGAGACACCTGCTTGAACTAAACCTTCTGAACACTCCCACGGAAACTGAAAACTGAAATGCTCAGGTTCAAGTCCAACCTGCGGTCTTCCGATCCCACCCATCTCTCTCTTCCAAAAATGCATATATATGGCATTTAACCTCCCATAAAGGCACAAAAAACATATACAGTATAGTTAAAAAAGAAATATACTGGGTTTAGTTCTAAGTTATTGAGGGTGTAGAGGCTGATAATCATATTGGGAAGCTAATCCATAACTGGATCCTGAACTAACTTGTATGAGACGACTTATAGACGACAAACTCCAAATAAATACTTCAAAAGACACAGTAAAAAGCACCATTTATTCATGCGCTGCTTCAGAATTCCCAATCATTTTTGAATTCAGAATTCCCAATCGTTTTATTCCATCATCTCTTGATGGAATATAAACCCTGCATATTCTGATTAAATCCCATATGCCATCTAAAATGGTCATTTTCAATGTTCAGTCCACGTTATAATACTAGGTGATCATAGTGTCCGAGTGAGACTGGGTGTCTGAGGTGTTCTTCAGAACTAATCATGTCTTGTCCTATGCAGGAGATCACAGAGGAGCTGGAGAGTGTGAGGTCCCAGCTGGAGAACACACAGCAGCAGGTCTCAACTCTGGAGACTAAGCTGAAGGAAGCAGAGGTGAGCAGACATGCAAAGTGCACTGTTACAAATGACACTGTGACGGACATTGAAGTAATTACACTGACCACAAGATGTCTCTAAACCACCAGTTATCTCATGCATAATACTTTAAAACCAATCACTTGCAGTAAATTTATTATCTTTTGTCGATAGACATTGAAACAGAACAGCAGCCAGTTGCTTGAGGAGAGAAATGGCTGTATTGCTAACGTTCAGACTGCTCTTCATCAGAAAGAGGAAGAAGTAAAGAAACTGAAAGGAGATTTGTCCAAGTAAGTGGCCTACGCAACTGGGACTGCAGTTTCTGTGTACTGAGATTCTATGCATCTTTATAACTCATTCCTCAATGGAAATCTGTACTGTACTCTGATCTGTTGATCGTTTGTGACTTGGACGTGACATGTAATGCACCACAGCTTTTGATATCCTGTAGCATATGAACCTATAGTCGTTTTGTATTTTTTATTCAGCTCCTCTAATAACGCACTGGTTTCTGTGTGCTTTTCTCATTTCTCCTTCCACCCTGCCCTATCCATCTTTCACTCTCTCTCTTGCTTTTTCTCTCTTCTCCCTACTTACCTCTGTCTATTCTCTCCATCTCTTCCTCCAAACCTTCTCACCCTGCCCCCCACCCCCCTGGGTCTGTCAGAGCTGAGAAGCAGCTGGCCTTGGCCCAGAAAGCCTGTCAGGACTTGAGTGAGAGTCTGCGTCGTACCACCACAGAGAAGCAGACGAGCGATCTGAAGACGTCGGCCGAGATAGACGACCTGCACCGCACTAAGAGGAACCTGGAGGAGAGGCTCATCGAGCTCATCAGGTGATCAAAGCACCTTCTCATGGACATGTTCAACATTAGTTCTTTAGATAATCTCATTCACACTTTTACTGTCATGTACACTTTCTACTTCTTATAAATGCAATTAAGTATGATGTAAATTAATTTCACCTCCAGTGAGTTCTCACTGTGCTAAAGACTAGTACTAGACAAGTAGGGCTTTGGCTTCCGACCGTTGTTCTGAAGCTCTGTGGCGCCCCCTGCAGAGATAAAGATGCACTGTGGCAGAAGTCTGATGCTCTGGAGTTTGAACAGAAGCTGCGTGAGGAGCAGACGGACCGTGAGCAGAGCCACTGCCTGGGCTGCCACAGCCAGTTCAGCTGGTGGCTACGAAAACACAACTGCAGGTGAGATGGCCTGCCAGGTCACATGACATCAAAAAGGACCAGAAGGCAGTTTTGCACCTCTTGTAATTCCCAGACTAGCGACATTTTCAAGAAATGCTCTACTAAGTACCATTCGTATCATCAAATATTCTTTGTTAAAAATGCAGCTTGTTTAGGCCACACTGCTAACAAACAATAAGGTAGTTTTTATAAATAAGCCACTATATTCCTTCCTCACACATACTCACACCCACATACACATACACACACATACATGCATATTCTTTGCATCTATAACCTCTAGAGATAGAGTTCTTAAGTGTGTGAGAGAGATTAAGTTAAATATTCAGTGATATCATAGTCAGTATATAAAATATTGGTCTTAATGAATTGAGCTAGGGGAGAAGGTGGAAATCCTTCTTGCACCTAATACAAAGTCTAGCCTATCCCACGCATTTTGGCTTGTTCACACATACATAACTGTGGCTTATTCAGGCAAACACTGTGAAAAAAAGGTGCAACAGGAATATAACATAAGAGTAACATGTGTTCTTCTGTTCTGTGTCTGTTCTTCGCTTTAGGCTCTGTGGTCGAGCCTTCTGCTACTATTGCTGTAGTAACACGGTGAGCACGCTTCAGGGCGGGACACGTGAGCGCTGCTGCAAGGACTGTTACACGCAGCACAGTGCAGTGGTGGAGCGCCATCCACAGGAGAATCTGGGAACGCCACCCTACCCGCCCTTCAACCCCCTCACACCCCCAAGCTCCGCCGCGCCCAGTGTCAGAGGTAGGCACAGGAGAAGCGTCTCATTTTACTGCCTAAGCATACACCTGGTATAGTGGTAGCAGTGATTGGCCCTACCATTCTTGTCCCATTTTACACACCTTGAATTCCTGCTGAACTAAGAAGTCTTTGTATTGGTAGTTGTGATGGGGACAGAATTCACAAGAGTCAGGTAAGTGTTCACAAGTCATTGAGTGGTTTTCGTAGCAGTGGTCGATGCTCTCCTAGCATCAGTATGAACACAAAAACACAAAAATTCATATGCAACAGAAATTTTTGATGCAGTATACCACTTAGAGCAACTTGTATGAATGTATCTCAGAAACAGTGTACAATGGATTCTACATGCCAGAGCATATCCTACATATTAAATTTACAGTATAAATATATAAACATAAACATTGTTTATGTTGGGGTTCATATTCAACATCAGTAGTATATCATTTCAGATTCAATTCGATATTCTTCTGATATGATAAGATATTTATTGTACGTGTAGTTTTTAAGAACTGAGCGCCATGCATTGTGCACTGTGCATAGCAGTGTGTTGCAGCAGCTCTGTTGGCCAGCATAGTATTGTGGCCTAGTGCTGTGAAACCATCTCCGGTGCTGCGGGAGGTGTCTGTGGGTGCCCATGGGGCCTGATAGTGTCACGTTGCCCCCCCCGCCCCCCCTGCAGAGGCCGAGCAGTCCCCCAGGCCCCCCGATGATGCAGTGTTTGACATTATAACAGAAGAGGAGGTGAACTGTATCTATGACAGCGACTCACTCTCCTACACCACCACCTGCTCCCCCGAGAGAAGACGGCAGGGGGCAGATGAGCTGTGAGTCATCACGCTGACACACACACACACATACACACACACACATACATACACAAACTGCAACACTATTTAGATCTATCCCACCGTCTCTCCATCTATTTCCCTCACTCTTTCCCTCTAAACCCCCTCTATCTGTTGTCATCTATTGCTCAGTCCCCAACCCAGTCTGTACATTTGTATCTCTGTCACCTCTCTGCCCTTCTCATTACCTCTACCTCCCCACCCCTATGTCTTCTGTCTTTCTCTCAGACCCTCTGTTTAATGCTCTTTCATAGCCATTTTTGTGGCAGGGTTTGCTATCTGTGTGTGTGTGTCTCTCTCTCTCTCTCTCTGTCTCTGTCTGTCTCTCTCTCTCTCTGTGTCTGTCTGTCTGTCTCTCTCTCTCTGTATCTCTCTGTCACACACACAGCAAACTCACTCCTTTGTCTGTCTGGGTCCCTCTGTTTTCTCAAGCATAAACATTCCCATTCTACACACACTTACAAACACATATGCACACACACGCAAGCACCCACACTCACTATTTCCAACAAGCACTTATTAAGTTGTGCTCCACACATCTTTATGGCCACATTGGTGCCAACTAGCTTTATTTCCTTTGGGCCAGCTGGTTCTGTGTGTGGGGGTTGTTCACCGTCTGTGTTTCTCTCTCTCTATCTCTCTCTCATTTTTCTTCTCTGTTTGTGTGTGTGTGTGTGTGCGCGTTTTTTAGGAACAGTACCACTAGTGCCGGTGACGCCACCACTGAGGAGTCAGAGGAGATCATCGCAGCCGTGCAGGATGCTGAGTTGTGCCTGCTCAAGTCTGGAGAGCTCACGTAAGCCACTCACACCCTGTGTGTGTGTGTGTGTGTGATATATGACCTACAGTTCAGTTTGAGCAATAGTACAGATACAGAATAGTACAGGGTGGTTGGTATTGGATAGGACATAACTACTATGTTACCTGGTTTTGTTGTTCTTGAAAGACATAGTTGAAGTTTGAACAGTAAACACATTCAAATAAAAACATATAGTCTAGTTCTGCATTGAGAAGCAGAGAAATCAGTTTACTGATGGAGATGCTGTGTTTGATATATTGCCCAGGCTGTCAGTGCCCTTTGGTGTGGATGAGATCAGCCAGTTCGGAGACGAGTTCCGGGAGCTCTTTGTCAAGTCCAGTTGCTACAGCATCATCCCCATTGCTGTTGGTGATGCTGGCCCCACCATCAGCTGGGTGTTCTCCTCGGAGCCTAAAAGCATCTCATTTAGCATGGTGTACAGAGATAATACAGACATTCCACTGGAGCAGGCCAAGGTAATCCACACACACACGCAATACGTAATCAATACTGATTAACGTTAATATCAATATTTATGTTATTGAAATTAGCAGTACATTGCAATGCAGTCGACACATGTTGTTTGTGTTTTCGTTTTTTGAACTACTACACCTATTACAATTGTTTTAATTCTTGTTTTTTTCCACATGTAAGGTGATGATCCCTTTGACGAGATGCAACTCTCACAAGGAGACCATCCAGGGGCAGCTGAAAGTGCGGAACCCTGGCGAGTACACCCTCATCTTTGATAACTCCTTTTCCAGGTAAGAGGCCACCCACTGCTCGGTTATTGTGCACTGTGCAATTCTCCACTCTATACAGCTCACCTGTACTCTTCTCTCTCTCTCTTCTGGTGTGATGCTCTCACAGGTTCATCTCAAAGAAAGTGCTTTACCGCCTGTCTGTGGAGAAACCGGTGGTCTACGATGGCAGCGACTGTCTCTAAACACGCGCGCACACACCAAACCCTCGACCTCCTGATGTGTCTGTGCATGTGTGTGTATGGCAGCCATACAGACAGACAGATGGGGGCAGGTTGGAGAGCAACTGCCTTCTGGGTTTGTGTGGCATCTGCAGAGAAACAAAGACTGTTTCCTGAATATGCATTACAGTAGTGTGTTCAGTAGTGTGTTCAGTAGTGGGCAGAGGATGGCTTTAAGGGTAGAACTTCAGAGCAGCAAAATGTTCTCCTGCAGAAACTCCATGTCCAGAACCCAAAGAGTAGAGCAGTAACCCAAAGCCAGATGGTACTTGGAAGAGATATATAGTCTTGACAGATTATTATCAATATAATGATGGGAAGCTCTCTTATATTTATCTTTTTGGAGAACCTATGTCAGAAGGAAATCTGATAAGTTTGGAATGGTGTGTTACATAGTTTGTATTTTTGATGAGAATCAGATTGTGTCAAAAATATATATAAAAAACAGAAGTATACTGAAGAATAGAGAACTTTTATCAATGGTATGATATTGCACAAAGCTGTTTTTCTAAAAACAAAAGGTTTAATCTTTTTCTAACTTCCAATGACATCTTGAAGCCTTTTGAAGAGAAAACATTTTTTTTTGTCTTAATGTTGGGATGTTTCAAGATGGATTCTTACCAAGTCAGCCTTGACTGTCAAATATTTATACTGATTTATGAAATGCCAACTCTTATCTTTCATACTTGATGGCGAGAGTTTCGGAAAACAATGTGCAGGACTGTTTTTAGCCGAATGCTTGAATTGCATAGCATGTCAAAACAAGATAAGCTATTTCTTGTGATGACTGGAAATAATGCATGTATGCATTGTGTCTGTCATCTCTCAAATGGTATTGTGTAATAGCATAAAGATCACTTTTTGAAATTAAATTATCCTTTACTAAGAGCATTATCATAGGCCAAGTAAGGTTAGAGAGGTGAGTGTATGTATCAGAATCCTCATTGCCCCTCAAAGAGCTGACAGAAGCCTTTGCTTTGAGAGGAGTGGACTCCGCTAGACCAGGGCCAGACCCATGTCAGCTGCCTATATCTCTATACTGGTGGCTTTCGCTGAGCTAAATGAGGTTGAGGTGGGTCTGATTTGTGCTCCAGTCTTTAAAACTGTAATTGTCTAATGACTGTCAATCATAACTGAAATAGATTGGTCAAAGAGTGTCCATAGGAGTGGGTGGGCATCGCACAGTGCTCTTTGAAGGTGTATACTTGGCTGATAGATGATACTCACAGGCTTGGCAGTGACATGCTGGGACATTGTTCTCCATAATCAAAAGCAGGTGGACTTCTAAGCCTCGGGGTCAGTCTTACATTGAACACATTTTTGTATATCATTGACACGAGGAAAAATATTCTCAGTGCAGATGGACTGTATCCAGTATCATCTCAGTGCAAATGATGAATGTTTTTTATTACTCATTTTTTCTGTAAAAAAAAGAACAAGTGCTCCAACCTTTTTGTAAACATGCACTTTTTGAATGTTGATATTTTTTTAATTGACCGCAAGCATTACCATCAGTTGCACTGAGCTGATCACTCCAGATTGTTGCCAATGGCTGTTTCCATGTAAACTTCAAAACTAGAATCCTGTCTGTCAGCAACTGCTCTGGACTTTAAGATTTCAATTGAACCTTGTGAATGTGATGACATCAGTAGTATGGCGTGGTACTCCTTACTTTTTTTCTGTTTTTCTTTTACTTTTGACTTTTTGCTGTGAAACTTGAATGTACTGTACTCTACTGTACTGTAGGACTCTTGAATGAATGCACGGTCTTAGCTGTTCGACTCCTCCTCTGGTCTTGTGTTCTTCATTAATGGTGCTGTCAGTGATGCTGAACGGTTTGTAAACACATAAATTAACTATTGCCTCCTCAATAGCCACAAGCGTTCCTTCATCAAAGTACACTCTATGCTGTGTTTTGATTGATCCGTGGTTGGAAGTTGTGCTGGACAACAGTGGCTGCTTAAAAACATAAGCAAGCGTGATGTCATTCAGCATCACTGACTGCAGATGTCACACTCACACACCGGAACACTCTACACCTCACATTTGCACCAAAGAGATACTGGAAAAAGGATGTTGATTGTAAGTAGTAAATATTGTAGTAAATATAATCTCCTCCCTTGAGTTTGATCATTGGGTGGAACTGTTTAGAGTTAGGTCTGAGCCCATCTGTTCTGTCTCACATGTGCAGGGCCCTGATTGTATAAATACCAGAGGGTTATTTGAGATCACACACATACCAGGCAGCTTGGGGCATATTAGAATATTAGAGAAAGAAGATCACCGAATTTAACAAAAAAAAGTAAAGTGGAATGCAATAATGGACGGGTGCTTTAAATGTCACTGGCACACATTCATGTGACACCTCTGCTGTTTCTACGACACATTACCATCCAAAAGATGTTGGCCATGGCTCCCTGTTCCACTCCATAATGCTAGTTCAAGATCTGGGGTTGCCCATGGTAACAACAAATCCAACTACCCCCCTCCCCCCAATCACTACCCACTGTTCCTCTTTGGTAGATGGTGACCACATGCTCTGTGTGTGTGTATGTGTGTGTGTGTGTGTGCGTGCAGCATTAGGGGGTGGAATACATCAGAAAGCTCTGTGTTTATATGGTGGCCGAGCCCGGCTATTTCCCAAGGTTAATGATCTCATTGTAAATCCCATCACATCCCCCTTGGCCGTCCAAGACGGCATGCCCCCGCGGCTCACTGATTTATACTCAGGCTGGGCTGGGGGTGTGGTGCAGGAGGAGGAGTGATGGTGGTTAAGGGGGAGGGGGTTGCTTGTGGGGGAGAAAGCGACGTGCAGTGCATGCCAACACTGTCCTGAAGCCAACAGCCGGAGAGTGTGTGAGAGAGAGACACCCAGTCACATCCAAGGAACGTGGAGGCATACGAACACACACACACATACACACACACACACACACACACACACACTCATTACCTTCACACATGTACACATATAGGAACACACAATTATAGTACAATAACGTACACTGGGCAGACAACTGGGCAGACAGTGTATGAGAGCGCACACAGACAGCTTATGCCTTTGTCTGTATGTACAAACCCACGCATACACACACACACACATACACGTACATCATCACCACACCGCACAGGGATGCAAGTATTAGTAAAAAACACACAGCTCATGGCTTGGTATCACTCGCACACACATAAGACAAAAATGCACGCACAGATACACTCTTCTGTACTGTTGAAGTAGGGGGAATGGAAATAGATGAGGGCGTCTCAGAGAAGAGAAGCAGCGGTGCACACTCCCCCCTGCACACACACACACACACACAGAGACAGAGAGAGACAGCTTTGTAAGGATCCCTGTAAGGAAACAGATGAGAGTGTTGAGTGTTAGTGGGAAGCCTGTGTGTTTTTGTGTGTATCTCAGCATCTCTACTTGTGTATGTGTGTGTCAGCGTTTGAGTGTATGTGGTGTGTGCCTTTTCTCTTTTTCTTGTTCTTAATGATCTCCGACTGGAGTGTTGGTTGTGACTCAGCCCATAAAGCAGCACACTGACATTTTGTTTTACTACCGGAACTTTCCTGCCCGTCACAAGCTCCAGGCCATCCGTCACTACGAGAATACACACCAGTGCTTCTACACACACACACGCACACAGACTATTTGCACATGGGGCTCTGTGAACGTAGATAGCTTACAGTACATTTTCAAGTGAGTGATGTTTACATTTCAGACTCTAAGTAATTTTACCCAGTGCCTGAACACTGTCCTTTGGCTATAGACCAAACACTGGGGTTTCCTTTAGGAGCTACATATTGAGTTAAAAAAAAAATCACACTACTCTGATGAAAGTTGGATTGATAACATCCTCACTTTTGTATTTTCCTCAGGAAACATGCATCCAACTCAGGGGAGGGGGCTGGGGGGCGGTCTGTGTGGTTGGAGGCAGGAGAGGGAGCAAATGAAAGGCGGTGTCCATCTTGGAGGGAGAGAGATGAGCTGGGTGTGATTCATCTGTGACTGGCTCTTAGGAACTACTCAGTCCTCTGTGTAACTCTTTGATCATGTGTAGAGCACTTGACAAACAGACAGACAGGCAGACAGCAGTAGCCTGTCGTTGCACTGAACAAGCAACCACCCCCATTTTCAGCCCCCACCTTTACAGTCATTAATTTGGTTCACTGACAACACATTAAAAGCTTAAGTGATGCTCTTCTGCAAGTGGCAGTCATGTCATTAGCATCTGGAATGGAATCTCACAAGTCGGAGTCTCTAGTGACAACTGTTGTATCTGCAGAGGACGCCAAAAGAAAAACAACCATGAATGGTTTGGGTGTGGACGTGTGCAGGTAGAGACCACAGGGTGGCGATCTTCAACACCACTCTGCTGAACCTGCACGGCTGTAAGATTTTCCTGATTTTGATTCTCTCCTATCATTGCAGTCCCTCATTCATTTCTCATTCATTCAACAATCAGGTAGTGACTTACACATAATATGTTTGTGTGTGTGTGTGTGTGTATGTGTGTGTGTGAGTGTGTGTGTGTATGTGTGTAAAACTCTCAAAATGCACATCATGTAAGCATAAATTTAATGCAATGCTTTATTTTATCATGCAGACAGAGACACAGATTAGTGAATCGCCTAATCCACAAATCACATTCAATTTGGTAACCTGTTACAATAACGACTGTCTAGACGATACCTTGTCTAACTTGTATTTAAATTTTACCAATTTATATTTTCTGTATTAACACACACACACACACACACACACACACTACCACATCCTGGAGGGCCAATTTCCCCCATTTTGTGTCTCTCTCTGTCTCTGACCTTCCTTGACCTGATGAAAGTGTCATGAAGCAGGTGATTATGAACTTATAAGACATGCATTTTGAGATGAAACTCTCAAAATGCATGTCTTATAAGTTCATAATTACCTGCTAATTACCAAAAATAAGTAATTTAGGCTATGGCACGTTATCAGAAGGCTCTAGCCTGACCTGAGATCAGTCTTAAACATGATGTCTTCCTGCTACAAAGCCACATGTGAATCCCCTACAGCTAATTGGGGTTCTGGCGTGAATAAAACATACAGTTCATGCTACATTCATCAATGTGAATGATATGGAGTGGAGCTGGGCTTTAAAGCAGTCCCCCTGAAACCTGTTTGCTTTCCTCAGGCTGCTTTTTTATTACCATAATTGAATAAAACAGTGCCATTCCACACCACTGGCTTGGAGGAGTGTGTAGCTGGTCCCTGTTTTGCACACTGACTCACTATGTAGATACACACACACACACACACACACACACACACACACACTAATATGTGCACACGTATGCAAGCCACTTATGTTGTATCATTCACATATCATTCCCTGTTGGTGTGCATGTGTGCCTTCTGTAATCCTCTGTGGCTTCTTCTAAGTGTGTGTGTGTGTGTGTGTGTGTGTGTGTGTGTGTGTGTGGATGTGTGTTACCAGGGTGGCTAATGGATGTAGAGTTTGTCTGTGTCTAACATAATTTCATTTGTGTGTATGTGTTTACCCCCTAACACAAACTGCAGCAGCCGCCTGACATATGTTCCATCTCTTTTTTCTTCCTCTCTCATCCTATCATTGCTATCTCTCTCTCTCTCTGATATTCTCTCATTCTCCAACTTCACCACATCTTCCTCACTTGCATGTTATTGCTACTCTTGTCTCTGCTTATCCAGTTGAAATGTTTTTTTAACCTGATCTAAGAGTCATCCAGAACTTTTCTACTTTTCTAACTTTCTATTTTCTTGCTTGACCAATATGAGACTTTCCCCCACCTTCTATCATCCATCAGAGGGGATCACCTGTCTACCTATCTCTCAAAACATCTCTCTTTGCACTTCATTCTCTATTCCCTCTTTATCTCTCCATCCTCTCTCTTTCTCTCTCTCTCTCTGATTTGTCTGTGTGATGAGGCCCGGTTCCTTCCTGGGGCGCTCAGTCCAGTTTAAAGTTGGATTCTCTCAAAGAGTTCTGATGATGAATGAGTCAAAGGGTGGTGGGCAGAGTTCCATTTGGAGATCACACGCAGCAGGGAGAGAGAGAGAAAGAGGAGGAGGAGGGCGGTGTTAAACTATTCTGCTGCAGGGTTGAAATATATGGCTTCTGCGCTATATCTGTGCTAGATACATTTTATTTAATTTTTTTTTCTGTGGCACCACACGGAAACAGAAGGAAAAGGCTGAACAACACAATACAGTACAGTCTCTCCACATGACTATAAACATCTTCGTCTTTGCTGTTAACAATGAAAATAAATTTTATGCAATTTACATCATTCTTTATCTCATGATGCTGACAGAGACACAGATGAGTGAATAGCCTAATCCAGCAATCACATTCATGGTAGCCTGTTACGACGACGATTGATACCTTGTCTAACTTGCATTTGAATTTCATCAGTATATATTTTCTGTATTAACACACCCACAAACCCACACCCACACCCACACAACCACATCCTGTAGGGTCAAGAGTTCCCTCTTTTGTATCTCTCGCTCTCTGACCTTCCTGGACCTTATGCGAACAAGTATAAACAGTTAAATAAAGATTTGTATAATAATATGCTTGAACGGCTTACATAGATGAAAGGAAATTAGTGGTGAATTCAAACTAGCAAAGGTTTGACAGTCTGCCTCTGGCCTTGAGCGGAGACTCCGGGGCTGGTTGAGAGCTTCTTATATTGAATAATGGCAGCATGGTCAAACCAACTGAGACAGGTATGAGAACAAAGAGATTTCATTTAGTGACCATGTGGGTGCTACACCACACACTCCTGCTGATTGTTTGTCAACACAGGTCCATTTCTTGTCATTGAGTCTTAAAAACAGATGGGAAGGAAAACACTGTTCATTTAGTCCTTATCACTTGCTAGTGCTGTATTATATTGGTTGTTTCCATGGCAACCTGCAGTCCTACAACCTAGCTCTGCTATAAAATCTCGAAACATCAGCAATGTTTGCGAGGCAAGTCGATTCATCGCGGATGTTTCTGGGAAGGAAGCAGAGAGAGGTGGGTAGATCAGAAATGATGAATAAAGACGCCATAGCAACACATACAAAGCCCACCAGGAAAGGATTTTTCAATCTCCTATGCTAACCCCCAACCCCTCCCACACACACACACACATACACACAACCTTGTATGAATAATAACACAAACACATCACTGCCAAAGGGTTTCTCTGGATGGCTGGATGGAGTTCAGCAGAGACATGGGAGTCATTGTGTGGGTGAAGAGCCCCTAAGAGAGCCCTGCATCTGCCTCTCACTAGAATACAGTTCTCTGCCATGGGTACTACAAATCTCTCTCTCTCCCTCCCTCGTTTTCTCTTTCTCTCTCTCTGTCTACCAATCTATTTATCTCTACCTCCCTCTTCCTTTCAATGGGGCGATTTCTCTCTTTCTCTTTCTCTGTGGGGTATAGAGATCTCCCACTCTCTCTCTCTCTTTCTTTCTTTCACTAAACAACCACAGACCACCACAGTGAGTGTTCTGACATGTGAGCTTCCCTCTTGCCTGTTCCCTCCACAACTGGTTAATGATACGCTCCATCTGATTGGAAGGAGGATATGGTGTATGGGAGCAGAGATGGTCTTTCATATTGCCCCCCACCCCCTGCCTCCCAACTCCTCCCCACTCCATCCTCTGTCTGTTTTTCTGAGGAGAGCCTCTCCAGTAGCTTTCCTGGTGAGGTCTGGGGTTAGGGGTTGGGTGGACGATGGGGCCTTGAAACGTCTAGGTTGGATTCTGCCATGTGTATATGTACTCTGCATTGTCAGTGAAGGTCTAAATGTGGAGCACACTGCTGTGTGTCTCTTTTAGTCAACATGCATTGACATGGATGTTGAGTGTCACTGCACAAGCAGATGTCTCATTTCTGAGAGCAGAGGAGGTGTTCACACACTCTCCTGTTTGCTATGATTTGTGTGTTTTTCATGTCGGCACAAATGGCTGTGCAATTACAACACACAGCTTCCTGCGCCGGACATGCTCACTAGTGCTGGTTTCCATGGATACTCGGTCTATAACACCCTCCGCCACACACACACACACAAAACTCCCATCGTTGACTTACATTAGGCAGCTGGGATATGTTTGCTGAGACACAAGACTTGAAGGACATTAACCAGACCAGAAAGGTTTACTTTTGAGCATCTCTACAGCAAAGTGAGATTCCCATTATTTACTCTTTTTTTTTTATTGTTTATTTTTTATTTTCAAGTAGGTTTAACCATGTGACTTTTGACATGAGAGATGTTGCTGCAGAAGGTTTAACTAATCCTCTTAATGCATTTTGAAGTGGGTTGTTAAATGAGGTTGAGCAGAAATGACACTGAGCCTTGAAATGACTCCAGTGAACTCTACGCTTAGAGATCTCATCCCATCACTAATAACATACAAAGTCCAAGAGTGATAGAAACTTCAAAAATATTCTTATATTTCCACCACAAGAAGAGAGAAAATCACTTCAAATTCTGTCTCACTGTATGTTCTCCTCGTGTAGAACTTGAGAACTCACAAAGATGAAAAGAGTCCAGTGTAGTTTTTGTCCACTAGAGTGTGGTATATACACTAGACTGTGGTATGATGCAAAGTTGGTCCCCACATGTGACTGTTTTGCTTTGTACTTGCATTGATACACACCCAACTGTGTACTTGCATTGATGCACACACATGTGTGTACTTGCATTGATGTACACCCATTAACCCATTATTGACTTTAGGTAACTGTTACATTATTGTCTGAACACACAACAGTGATGGCTTCCTTAGAAATGTCAAGTCAAGTGGATGAACAAGGCTATTGGTGCTCAAACATACATGACAGCAAAGCTTTTGTTTATTTCAGTTGCGTTATTATAGACCTCCACCGTTCATTCATGATGTAGTCCTCATTAACTTGCTCCTCTAGTCCTTTAGGATCTGAGACATGATAATCAAGAAGATAGTTATTCATTAATTCATGTAGCATGGAAAAGAAATAGCAGCAAACTACAGTTTGAAAGTATATCACTAAAGATAGTTGGATGTTAGTAATGACAGTGATTTGCATTAAGGGACTTTCCATGCAATTTGACTTTCTCCCTGCTTTTCAAAGAAAACAACATATTCTCATTGACTAAAAAATGATTTCATAACAAACAATAACCATTGGCGATACTTAGGTTTTGAATGTAATATGCTTTTTTAAAATCAAATAACGAAGTATATTACATATTTAATCCCTGGTCTAAATGTTAACCACTCTAGTGCATTTCATTATCGGTGGCCAGTTTAATCT
The DNA here is from genome assembly GCA_027481765.1 of Tenualosa thibaudeaui. Taxonomy (NCBI): domain Eukaryota; kingdom Metazoa; phylum Chordata; class Actinopteri; order Clupeiformes; family Clupeidae; genus Tenualosa; species Tenualosa thibaudeaui. The sequence continues at coordinate 6,094,256 of JAIFZK010000017.1, read as the reverse complement.
CTGAGTAAGAGTGAAATGTAATATTTAACAGAGTTGAAAGTCAGCTGTTGTGCATATTTAATTGCTCCCGGCTACCTCCTGAGGCTTGTCTGTGCTTCACTCCGAGACTCGCAACAATCTCTGGAGGCCTGGTGCTACATTAATTGGCCTGAGCACATACTGTGTATAAATGCAAACACAAACACACACATGCATTTTCTTTGAAAAACATTTTGCCCCATGATAGGAGAGCACTGGTTAAAAACAGATTTTGGGAGAACTAGTGTGCTGTTGATGGTTTTTATATTTAGATGAAACATCTTAACAGTGACCATGAAACAATTAAATACAATTAGAGACATGCAGATTTTCAAAGGGGTGTCCACAGTATTATTCTGTGAGTATTTAACTGTAAATGAGCGTTTAACCATGAATCTCTTCTGCCAACAGTAGTCCTAATACACACACACACACATATACACACACACACACACACACTACACTACTACCTTTTTCTACACACTCATTTTATGTTTTGCCTAGCTTCCAGCCTGAATGGTTAATGTGCTGTAACAGGTGCACCACTCAGGCTAGCCAAAGTGGAGTTAAAAGATTTAATTGAGAAATTGTGGAGAGATTAACCTGGCTAATTACAACCTTTAAACCTTCTGTGGCAGCAGGAGATATAAAATGTAGTGGTAGAACCCGGGGGGTGCTGCCGAAGCTTTTTAACTGTCATTTCATAACAGCTGTGGAGGCTGTCACATGATTTCAGATGGATCTTCCGATGCATTTGTTTTCTGATTTAGTTTACTTCTTTGTTTTCCTGTTGTTGTCGTGTCACAGTGTAGTGACTACCTTGTTTGGTGGGGTTTCTTGTGACTGCCTCAGCTAATCAGATATCAATAGATTCATCAGGCCCCAAGCACACAAATAGCACTGATGCACAGCACTGCACATGTCCTAAGTAGAAATCGCTTCATTAGATGGCAGACTGACAGACTTGCATACCAAGTCTAATCTTTTCTCCTTTTATTCATCTGGCTCCCTTTCTCTCTGTCTCGCTCTCGCTCTTGCTTCCTCCCTGCTTCTCACACTCCACTGTTCTCTTTCTGTTTCTCTCTCTGTCTCCTCTCAGTCTCTCTCACTCTTTCCCTCTCTCCATTGTTCTATCTTCTATCCCTCTATCTATGCTCTCTTTCTCTGTTCTCTGCCCTCCTGTCTGTCTTGGTCCTCTATTTTGTTCTCTTGCTCTTCACCCTTTTCCACCCTCCACCTGTATTCTGTTTCTCTGTCTCTGTCCCTCACTTGCCTACCTACATACATACATGAATGATATCTCTTCTCTCTCTCTCTCTCTCTCTCTCTGTCTCTGTGTGTTACTCTCATTCCTCTTTCCTCCTTGTACCTATCCTGACTCTTCTCTTCTTCTTCTTCTTCTCTATCTCTGTCTCTCTCTCTTCCTCTCTTTCTCTCTCCCTCTGTGCTGTTTCTCCTCTCTGACCGTGTGCTCTCTATCTGACACCCATCACAGTGTCTCCAGCTGGAGTGTCAGAGGAAGAGACAGGAAACAGAGAGAAGTGGAAGAGAGGCCAAGAAGTGAGAGAAGAGAGAAAAGGGCAGAGAGAAGGGGTGGGGGCGTTGCTTCGTGCAGAGAAGGAGAAAGTAGCTGTTTGACTTTTAAAAATCAATTTAGTAGCATGCATGTATGTCTTTTTTAAATGCTTCCAAATGTGCAGTGGTGACCTTGTGGCATCATTGTTAGGTCCAGATGAAAGAACTATGTGTAAATACTGACCTGTAACTAGTCTTCCTGTGTAGCAGTACACATTATGTAGATCTAAAAGTAAATCTAAATATTGTGTGTGTGTGTGTGTTTGTGTGTGTGTGTGTGTATGATTATCATAAGTGAAAACATCATCATCACACTGAGTAACCATAGCCTTTTTTAAATGTTTTAAAAATGAGCTGCAGTTTACTTGTTACTTAAACTACTTTACTTATTCCAATATTCTCTTATGGTTCTCTTGTGGCCTTCTTGTGAATTATTATTAAGTCTCAAATCTAACTAAAACTAATTTAATATAAGATCAAATAAATTAGTTAATTTATCGGGCATGACATTGTGGGCCAATGCTCCCACTTGCTCCACCATAGCTATAGTTCATGCATGAACTATAGTTCATGAGAATTACATTCATTTAATTCAATTCAGTTAAATTCAATTATATTTATACAGTGCCTTTTATAGTAGTATTGTGTCATGGCGCTTTACAGCAAGGAGCATCCAAGTGCAACAGGGGTATAGGAAGAAACCTTGGGAAGCTCAAGTGGCCAACCCAACTTCAAGGGGCCGTGCAGGAAAAGTACAACAGTAGTTATCATTATAGACTGCAATTTGTCCAAAATAAATATAATTCCAAATTATTGTCCCACATAACATTACAATACATTACACCGCTGCTAAATGAAACTGGTCTGTGTGGAAATTTATACTATTGCTGCTGTCACAGAAATAGTGGGGGGAACAGTAGCAGAGGTTTACAGGCAAGAAATGGAAATGGCAAGTGAGAGAGAGGAGAGTGAAAGAAAGAGAGATTACAATACAAACGGATGCTTCTGTGTCTCTGTGTGTGTGTGTGTGTGTGTGTGTGTGTGTGTGTGTGTGTGTGTGTGTGTGTGTGTGTGTGTGTGTGTGTGTGTGTGTGTGTGTGTGCGTGTGCGTGCGTGCGTGTAGTGGGGAGGGAGACTTGAATTTAACCCAAAATCGTTATTGACAAATGAAAAAGTTGGGCCCTCTTCAAGAGCTTGTTGAGGTTTTCTCCTTTTGAAGCAGAGGTAGGGGTGGCACACAAGGCTGACTTTTAAAATAATGTCAATTTGCAGAGACGTGCCAGACATCTAGGGATTCTGTGCTAAACAGCCAATGCCAACACACATACAAACACACTGAAACATGCACTCTGCATCTTAATGTGGTCGGCACCCTCAGATGCACTCCCATTCACTACTGTAAAGCAGCAAACTAGCTGACTGTGCCATGGGGCATGTGCTATTCTCTACAAACTAGCTGACTGTGCCATGGGGCATGTGCTATTCTCTACAAACTAGCTGACTGTGCCATGGGGCATGTGCTATTCTCTACAAAAAAAACAGTACCACATAGTTTAATAAACATGAAATGTAGAGCATGGATAAAATACCATAATTTCACCACGACATCCAAACAAAGTCAGTCAACATAGTCTTGATTCCTGCCTATGCTTGGATATTTGAACTGATATTTGAACTTTGCAGGTTCATCTGCAGTCATTGCCATTGTAGCCCACTTTCTGAAACACCAAACCCCAGGAGCCAATCGTAACCACTAATCGAAAAGGGGGCTCCGTATGATGAAAGACAGAGTTGTGCGTTCAGCAATAATGACATTAGTGCATAAACATATGGATGTGAATAGCCCTTGGAACAGAGTAAACACCTGCATTTAAAACCATCATTTAAGGGAAAAATACAGTACTATTCTATACTGTACTAAAATACAGTACTACACTATACTAAAATACAGTACTATGCTATACTATCCTAATCCTTGATAGTTGAATATTTGATAGTTGAATACTCAATAGTTAAATGGCTCATTACAGGGTGAATGAGGGCTCTACTGGCTTCCTCTGCTGCTTTTTCAGAAATTTGCAGCACTGGCAAGACTACAACAGTGCCCCAATGGAAAAAGAAAACAAAAATGTTTCATTCAAATGTGTTTATTCAGTCAAACTCTTCACATCACCACTGGTTCTTTGGTTTGCAAACAAATCCATGTGCATTCAGGAAAATTAAGGGAGTATCGGTGTTAGTTACAAAAAATGAATCGCTGACTATATATAGTGAGCTCTATAGTTAAAAAATCTTCCCTGGTATGCCTATATGGTCAAAATCTTGAGGCAGTCCAGTTTGGAGGATCACTGCAGTCTTTAATCACAACACCGGAGCAAAGTTACCCACACAAAACCTACACAAGGTGTGCTGAGTAACTAGCCTATCTTCTTGGAGACTGGGATTCCCTTTTATACCCCCCAGAATACACATCACATGTTGTAACACAAATTGCAGACCCCCCTGCCCTTCCTTTGACTTCTTGTCCTTCTTTAGGAATTTGACTTCTTGCCCTTCTGTTGTTCTAACTTGTCTAGGTTTCATGTCCACTTCTTTTAAATTCCTGGTGGAGCCAGATCTCAATCTGGTTTTCACCAGCACACTCTGTTACCCACATTCCTAATCATACTTTGCTTGGTTGGTTGTCTTAGTCTGCTAGAATAAGGTTTTACACATGGCATACGTCTGTAACACATTACTATTCTCTTTTGCTGATATTCATTTTTAGGATATTACAATTTTTCCTACACCTACAAACTACAAACATACTCTGTTGTGGATTATTAATATTGTCAGTGGCTGTACAATAATAATGATTACTGATAGTATAATAGTACTGATACTGAGACCTAAATGACAATAAGAGATATGATTGAAATAACAACTGAGAGGTGTGTGTGTGTGTGTGTGTGTGTGTGTGTGTGTGTGTGTTTCCCCCCAGCTGTTGGCCCGACTGCAGATACTTCAGGTGAGGTGAGAGGGTGTGATGGTGTCTGTGGATCTGTGTAAAGCCCTTGTAAACACTCCCCATGTCAAGGGCCCTCTTCATCCCTTGCTAGCTCTCAGTGATTACTGTGAGCCAAAGCCAGACAGCTAGCCTCCAAACAAGCTTCTGTGTGGCACACAGCCTCAACTATATTACACACTTCAAATTTCTGTGCCTTGGGCTCCACTTACACTTAGGTCAGAGTGAGACGAATCATCAGAAGATCATGTTTGTATTCCGCTACTGTCTATTGTCTTTGAAGAAGAGGTGTTGTCTGTTTGCCTGCATGCAACTTTATCGTCTATGTGTGTTGCTTTGTTGAGAAAAAGTGCCGTGTCCAGAGATGATATTTACTGGCAAGTTCAAAAGATGACATGGTGAGGCAATGTGAAGTGCTTAACGACGCATCTTTGGCTGTCTGTCCTCTCCATTTATACAGCTTTTTATACGAGTTGTCGGGTAGAACACATAGGCGACTTGGTTTCAGTTGCTATGGAGAACACAGTAACTACAGGATGAAAGACTCTGAATGGGCGTCCGTGCCTGACAGGATTGGTGGAGGACTCTTTTTTTCTTTCGCTCTCTCTCTCCTCTCTCTTGCTTTCTCCATTTTTCATTATGTGTTTCAGCAAAACACTTCATGCTGCAAAGCATATGCATTGGAGAGGAATAGATACTCTTTGGAATTACCAGGTTAATTCCTGCATTAATTGGTCATAAAATGTGATCAAGTCACAAGTATAGACAAACACAGTGTGTTTACGGTACTAACATAAAGCACTGTTTTATTTTCAGGTCTTTATCTTTCACTACCATTAAACAGCCATAGTTGAACCTATTTTGACATATGAAATTCATCCAAGTGGCCTTGGTAATTGATCTTCACATTGTTCAGGAGGTCTATCTTCTGTTCAGTGATGTTTCATCTTCCTGGGTTTCATGACCGATTACATCAATCATCAAAATGTAGATCAACATGCTTCTGCTGGTTGTTCCTTGATTTCAGTTTTGGATGTTAAGCCTATCTCCACTGTGCCAGGGGTAAAAGCCTGTTTTGATTGGTCCAATGGTCCTGCAAAAGGATACATGAGTTTCGCTTTGATCATTCTCAGTCACATTGAATGGAGTCAGTTGATAAGACATGCAGTATGATGTAGGACCACACATGAAATAACTGAAATATGATTGGGAAAAACCTTGCATTCGGTGTGTCACCGAACCCTACATAATCTGATATGTGTCACATTTAAGGGGCAGAACATCATATTGAATTTCTTCAGCTTGGCAATATGTATGTATCCTTGCTTTTCCAAATGCCTCTGTGAGTTTGAATTCTTCGAATAACATTGACCAGAACAAAATAATAATTTGTCATTTATCAGAGAAAAAGATTGTTTTGTAATACATAAAGGCCAGGCCATATTTTCAGACATTCATACCTTAATACGGGTCATTGTGAAAGTTTCGCTTTCATTTTTGCCACTGCAGGACATGTGTGCATGTCCTATTCAGACATAATTCTTCAAATGCACTGTTTAAATGCATGGCCTGTGTGGGACTCAGTGCATTGTTGAGTATGACATAACACAATCATGTGGCATAATTATATTAACATTCCTCTGCGGAGAGCTTATTTAGTATCATCCTGGCTTTGGCACCCTGCGTGTTTGAGCTGTGGATCAGGGATCATCCCTGGAGCACACATCTCGTTTATCTGCAGCTGGCCTCCCCTATATCCCATCACCCCACCTGTGAGTCCTTTGACTGTATTCCCTCCCCCCTCCGCCAAGCAGGCACTGGGAGGGGTGTTAAATGAAATAGTGGGTTTTGACTGTAAATCAGCCTTATGACGCACATAAATAGTCATAAAATTAACTGAGGCAGGCCAGCTTGATTAGAGGTGCATGTTAGGAGCTGAAGTGATGAAGGATGTCAAGATGCCTTTCTTTTCTTGGCTTCATCCATCTCTCACCGCACCCCCGCCAGACCCCTCACCCCCTTCACTTTCACGCAGCCCTCGAGAGAGCCACAGTGTGAGAAAATGAGATGGAGAGATAGTGAAATAGAGAGATGGAGAGATAGCACAAGAGAGCTCTGAGTACAATCTGCACGCCCACTCCCCATGCCGTCTCTTCTTAGAAGCATGGGGGATCAGACGGACGGGCACTCTGTGGGCTGGTTGAACACGCATGGGCATCAGGCAGCAGAGAGTGGGCCCTGGCTCTGGGACTTCTGACTGACATTCTCTCTCTTCTGCTGTTTACATAAGAGACACCCTCCGAACAGCACTGACACTCACAAGGTTTCTCTTGATCTGTCTGTACGTGTTTGTGTGTGTGTGTGTGTGTGTGTAATGTTGGAGTGCTTTTTCCGACCACATATATGATATATGTAGTACAGTACTCAGTTATTCTCAGTTCTAACTTAAGAATTTTCAGTAAATACCAAGAAAGCATACTGTGTATGTCGTCACAGCTGATGAAAAGAATGGTACGGTGTTCAAATAGTGTAACATGGAAGTAAATGGCTGCTGCTCCCCATACTTCAGAAATGAATGAAGACAGTGTCCGCCAGGCTGTTGTGTGTGCTATATCAGTGATCACAGTATCCTGGCTCCATTCCTGAGAGTGGGAGATGTGTGAGCTTGGAAGCAGACCATGCTTATATATATAATATTGTATATATATATAAAAAAATATCATAACAATAATAATAATAATCAATCCAATTCCAATCGTGTCCACTGTGGCACGAGAACAACTGTGGGTTATAGATGTTGCTGCATTATTGGAGCTAGTCATGATGTCCGCTCTGCTTCATAGGTCTATCCCCTCAGTGAGTGGGTGTGTGAAGATGAAAAGTACAAGGTTGTGAAATTAACTCTAACCTATCTTGTTCTTGTAAAATTAGCTTTTACAACCCAACCCCTCTTTGAGCCTCAAACTTAAGACAAATTTCTGTCACAGGCAGTAAATCTGTTTGAATCTTTAAATCTTATATATATATCTATCTAGTATACAAGTATATATATATATATATATATATCTATCTAGTATACAAGTATATATATATATATATATATATATTATTTATGTATGTATATATAAGTAATATATATATATATATATATAGTTCAGAACAATCCCTAACAATCCCTATCATACTAGTGACACTAATGATTGTATAACTAGGCAGGCAGTGGCCCTGAGATATGCATATGGAATCTTTTTTTTTTTTAGGTGTCCCGTTGAAATGCTCACAAAGGCATTTGTGTTGTTGTTGTTAATTATTGTTCAGCATCAGTATGATGGTTGTAGTACACAATGTTGTGTTATGTTATTTAGGCTAGGTTGTTGGGTATGAAACTCACTCTACATGTGACCTGTAAAGGTTTAGATGCAATGGTAAACCTTTAATTAAATAAGGGCCTGGAACATACTGTCTTTTCCTTTGTGTGTGAAATGAAGACTCCTGTCGTATTGTGAAGTCAAAAAGTCGATCTACAAATTGTCACCACTGACATATGGTCAGCATCACAGCATGGCCTGAGGGCAGCATGTGTATATTTTCCAGTCATCTTTTTTCTTCGCCTCTATGTATTATCATATGTTCCGTCTTGTAACTAACCCAATGGATCTTTACAGCTCACCCCTCCTCTCCCTTGAGAGGGTTTTCATTTGTGGTCTTGTTGCTATCGAGCTGTGGTCACAGGACAACCCGGTGCTGTGAAACGCGATCCCCCACTGAGACCACCACTTCAGACGGCTTGCTGGGCTTCAACATGGCGCTTAGCTGAGTGGCGCTTGGTCCAGAGCTAGGGTCAGTGCCAGAGCCAACCCACTGTGCCTTACATATCCACCGATCTGTCCACTTCAGTCACTCCATACTGGAGAGTCATCCTTTCCCATATCTTCCTGTATTTCTTTCTTTCTTTCTCTCTCTCTTCTTCTTCTTTTCCTTCATCTTCATCCTGTTTTTATTGGTGGTAAGTCATATTGTAAAGTACAACAAGCCAAATAAAATATCAAACATAATGCTTACGAACAAAAAAAATATAACAAATTCAAATATACATTTCAAAACATACAAAAACACTCAACTGATATATTCAATTACAACATGGCCTGATTAAATAGACGATCATAGGTAATATGATTGCAATGACTCACACACAAAAAGCTGTTAGACGGGCCGAAGACGTACTTCACAGACATTAATTATTATCACAGAAAAAAATAATAAACATTTTAAGTGACACAGAAATTACCATGCAATTAAGAAGCATTTATGAATTTAAGTGCATCTAATCAAATCTCTCTTTGGATTTGTTTAACACAGAGGCTAGGAGGAAATACTGAACCATTAGTCTAAATTGTCTCCTTTTAAAAAATTCAGTCATATTTTCTTGAATGGCATTTCTTTATTTCTGTGCCTTTATTTTTTTTAAACAATAATGTTTCTATTGTGTTGATTACATCTTGCATTGGATTGTGTTAATGTGAAATGGTTTTGATTTTCAAGCAACACCAACATAACAAAAGGAGCCAAAACTTACTTTCTCTTAGCTTCTGAATGATAATGATTATTATCTTATGGGCACAGCACATTTCTTTTCATGTTCAGCTATCATATGGTTTGTTCAGTTCTGGGACAAACTGATGAATTATCTAATGCTGTGATATAAAAAGTCTTCCAATATTGCATAACCGTTGTTGACCCATGTATGTATGACACTGCTCCACAAGGAAGTCATAGGACCAAATGGAGAGAGGGAAAGCAAAGAGAGTGCAAAAGGAAAAGGAAGAAAGAAGAGAGAGAGAGAGCATGTTGGAGGGATATGGAAGCATCTGCCAAGCGACTGTTTCTGGATTACTGCTGATACCAGTCTAACCATGTTTAGTCCCTTCCTGTTTGTATTCATTGTGGTATCCATGTTTTCTTTTCTATTTTTGTGTAAGTCTAACTTTCCCATAACCAAGAGCAGTTTTTGTTTGTTTGTTTGTTTGTTTGTTTTTGGGACTGTCCAGCCCACGACCACCAATTCATAAACTGTATTTCATGGGCCAGATCTCTACCAGTCTCTCTTAGTCCTTGGGCTCCATTTTGAGTCCTGACACTGAAGTACAAATGTAAGAACCCAAACTGACTCTACATGGTGTCTGTCAATGTTGACTGCCACTAGCACAGCAAGACCTTCCCCAGTAGGCTCTCCAGTACCATCCAGTACAAGAGGTATCATGTGTATACCATGTTTTAATGTAACAATAACAATAATAACAATTATGCTAATTAAATAACATATAATAATAACATTAATATTATTATATTGTAATAATCATAATAATAATAATAATAACAACAATAATAATAATAATAATAATTGTTTGCTTTTGATTTCTTAGTTCAGCCACCTTATCATCAGCACCATAAAACCACAGTACTATGCATCTGAGCCAAATCCAATGTGTGTTTAATGTGTTTCTGGTTTGGATCCATATTAGACTCAGCTGTTCTATGCAACCATGAAACCAAGGTGATGATGTGCTGTCTCAGTGCTGTGCTGTCTCTGGGCCAGGTCTGGCTCTCATCCGGTTGCCATCAGGGAGGCTGAAGCTCAGCTGGAAGTGAGATTAGCACTCGGGCTGCTTCATCAGACATGGGCATTTCAGAATCTCACTGAAGGGGGACTTTGTTCTTTGATGTCCTCTCTGATCTGTTTACACTCATAATGCCAGAGTGCGGGACAACAAAAGCCAATTGCTCCCGCATGGCTCAGGTTTATTTTGGCTGTAAATAAAAAAAACTGCTTTGTGAGCAAAAGCAAAAATCCAAAAGCTCAAATGAGGATTGACAAAAACCTCAACCATAGAATGGAAAGGGAACTTTGAATATAGAAATGTGACAACGACAAAGAACAAGGAGGATACAAGGAAAGTTTATTATCACATGCATATAGTTACTGGGTGTAAAAAATGCAGTAAAATTGTGTGTTTTACTATAGCCTTGTCAAAATGGATATGTCTAACATGGTGCATCAAAAGTGTGCTAAACCCCAAACCTTTGCGAACAGCTTGACAAGTTTCATCCATCAAAATCCTAGTGAGGTAAGGTAAGGTTTGTCGATGTGCATTTTATTTAGGCTATTTATTTATTTTTGTGCCTGTGCGCCTATCGGAGACAGACTTCACTGCTGATATTCAATATGTTTTAGCCACCGGTCTGTGGTGATCCAGACATTGTGTGTTTTGACTTATATTGCAGTACTGTACATAGGATACGGTACATAGGATTCCATTACACAATATAAACAAAAACAAAGCAATATCATCACACTTTGTTCAGTGAGATAATGCTTCAACCATTTTATTTTTATAGTACACTAAAAAATGGTGTAGATCTGTACACGCAATCTATGACATTGGTTTTGATATATCACATTTGATCTCAAAATATCCTATACATTTGCATTGTTCCCTTATTTGTAATCCTACAGTCTTGATCTTGAAAGTTAATATTTTCAAAAACCTACCTTGGAAGTACATTTATGACCACAAATAGACAAAATTTCATGAATGAATCCAATCAGTCAAACAGTGTACAAAGGATGAAAAGTAAACAACTGTGGAAAGAATGGAAACATCTGTGAGGGAGCATCTAATATATGCACTACAGTCTTAACCACAAAGTGGTATGCATGGACTCGGACTGGGAGAACTACCTGTCTGGTACTGTGCTGCCAACAGGCTGCCAATTGTCAGTGTTTCTCACAGCGTTTACTTGCAATGCGATTGGTTCTCAGCACAAATATCCGCCTTCTCTGTGACAAAGTCTCAGCTTGGCACTAATGATTCGGTAGCTCTTCCAATTACAGCTCAACATCAGGCACAAGTCATATACTGTAATGCATGCACTGAAATTCACATACATTTTTTTCTTGAGATCCTTTTGACTAATTTTGTTCATTCTTGGTATAGGTCTTAAGATTGAACATCAACACAATCAAGGTGGAATGGATGTTAGACTTTCTCACCGGCACAAGTTCTAGACATTTGTGGGTTTGCTGTCAATGGTGACCGTAAACTGTTGAAATTGCAACGTTTACAAAAGCATTGTCTGGATAGTGTGAGAACAGTGCTTTAGCCTACAAGGAACTTTAGCCTTTAAATATCTTCGATCATAGACAGTAAAGAAGATCAGTCTCCTTTAGAACAGGCAAGAGCTTTCTAGCCTCGCATTAATGCCGTCTTGCATCTCCTATAGATCTAGCAACAACCAGCGGATGGCGGGTGGGTGTGGTTTAAAAAAATGTTCAAAAGAAACTTTGTGAGGCTGATGATGATGATGATGTGTGTGTGTGTGTGTGTGTGTGTGTGTGTGCAGAGAATGTGTCAAGATGTGTTTGTCATTGTTGAGGAGTGAATGTGTGCAAAGTCAGTATAATGTGTGTTTAGGCTTCGGATGGCCTGAGGATAGAAACTTCTCCTGAGTCTCTCAGTTGGTCCTTGTGACATAGGTGTCTTTTTGAGCTCAGTGGTTTGAACAGTTGATTATTAGGATGAGAAGAGTCTCTCAGAATCTTTCAGGCCCTTAGAAGCACTATTCTGGAATACATGTCTTGCAGAGCAAGGAGTTGAGTTTGGAGTCATCTGAACGTACTACTCTATTCAGGCCCATGATCACTGTGTCATCTGGAAACTTGATGATGGAGGTGTGCGTACAGAACCTGTATGGTCTTATGGATTTAGCATCAGAACCAAATCACTGCTGTTTATGTTTTATGAATGAGAAGAATCAACACACTGTTAAGGGCACTGTAAAGGTCAGTCAGTATGTCCACTCATTCTATGGATTAAAAAAAAAAAAACACACACACACAGGAAGTGAAAATTTTTCAATATAGAAGCACTAAGCAGAGCGGAATCTTATAATATTAGATTAAGCTAATGGTTCCATAATGCTTAAGGATTCTGACTCTGATCAGGAAGGGAGGACAGCCTTAATCTAGAGAGATCTGAAATAGCAGTGTTCTATTGTTCACCAACATAAAAGTTCTTGTGTATGTAAAGAAATGACTTGTCATTTAGACTACACAGGATACTAATAGACTGCACTGTATGTTGGACTCCTTAGCTTTTATCTCCTTTGGAGCTATTTATATCACAATCATGAGTTAGTGAAAGATCCTTGTATCATGGCCTGATGAACAGTTTCCATGGCACAAATATGTTTTCAGTCTTGCACATCACCACTGACAGTTGTGCTCCACTTTTCTTAATAAAGAACTAGACGAGGACAGATGAAAAAAATGCCTTTCTAATATTAGAGACTGCTTCTTGCCCTGATGGAGGAGTGATCAAGTTTAGTTAGTGCTACTGGAGCCTGCCTTCTATACAGCATCAAAGCAAGGCAAGCAGAGCTCGAGATGTATGGACTGAGTGTGGGGAGATGTGGCCTGGTAGGCAATTCTCGCTCGCCTCTCCAGCTCCTTCGCGTGAAAACGGCTCGCCAGCTCTCCGGCTCGATAGAAACATCCCACAGAGACACCCTCCCTTCCTCCTCCTGACACACTCCACTTTGCCTCAATTAGGCCCGTGTGCATCCACATTGCCATGGTGATTCTGCTGCTGACGCAGAGTGGATGGAGGCTTGAAGTCGTTTGAGCGTTGAAGCCACTCACGACCCCCCCACACCCACCCTATACACACAGCCCTCTGAGAGGACCGAAGAGAACGATATTATGCTTCCCAGCCCCTCAGTCTCATTAGAAAGAGCTCGTAGGCTTCAGACTTGATCACTTTCTTCATCAGTGTCTCCTCCCTGTGTTCATGAATAGATGCAGGGGGTGGGGGCGTGGAGCAAAAGTAGACTCAAAAACCAGCTATTATTCCCAAACACCCGAGCTCTTGAGAATGCAAAGTGCAAAGTGTCTGCTAACAAAGCCACAAAGAAATAAAGCTGGCACCTACCTGTGTCTTGCTTGTTTTTAGAACATTATTGATTGCCTGAATCTTGAGATCAATATCAATATCTTCTTAGCATATTTCTATATAGTTGTGACTTTTTTCTCTGAACAGACATCATCACAGCCAAATGATCCATTGAGTTGAGTTGCCAGTACTGCCTGAGCAGGCAGTGTTAAATCTGGACTGACCCATACACACACTATGACCATTAGGTATGTTTTGAGTGTAGGAAAGTCGTCATCCACTGTGACATTCAGTTTGTCTTTGACAAGCTCTTCCAAATGCATCCAATAGGCTGAAGTATTTGAAATGCCGACAGTATGACTTCATGAAAAGCTTTCTAGCCTAATTGCAGGCTGTCAAAGTGCCAAGCAGCTGTTCACTGCTGAATGGCTGCATAAATGACAAACACCACTGCACTCTTTCTTTCTTTCTTTCTTTCTTTCTTTCTTTCTTTCCCTTACCTTACCTAATGAGCTGAAGACCAAACAGTCTGAACTTGAATACAGCCTTCTAAATACTGTCTAGTATACTGGCAGAAGACATATGGGGCTATGTAGCATTGGCAGCTCTCACACTGAGAGCCTAAGCAAATTCAAATTAAATGTCATGACAGGAAAAAAGCATCAACTCCCATTTTCAATGTCAACCAGATGACAGCAGCGTGTTGGGAGTCTGTGCGCAGAGATGTCTGTTGCCATGATTGAGAGAATGGGCTTTATAGACTCACACATTTTCAAAGCTTCTATCATCCCCTTGCCCTCCAATCGACATCTCACACAACCCGGTGGTCAGTTCACTGCACATGTTACATCTCAGCTAGCCAGTATTGAGTGTGAGAATCTATTTTGATGCCTGCAAGAAGAGCTGCAGTGGGATGTCAAGGGGGCTTTAGAGAACAGATATTTATTTGGATGGGTGGCACAGGGGCAGATATTGTCAAGTCAAGGCGACGGGGGAGGCAGCATGTAGGGGGACGGGCATTAACCAATGTGACAGCTCCTTTAAAAGGCCAGAAAAGGCTTTGACCTTCGGCAGTAGAACATGGCGTTAGTTTGAGCATGCATAATCAATCGATTGCAGCACACACACCATTAAAATAAACATTCACATTTAAAATAGACATCATTATGCGGAATTGAGTTTTTGTGTTTTTTTTTTAATCCATAGAATGAGTGGACATGACTGACCTTTACAATGCCCTTAACAGTGTGTTGATTCTTCTCATTTATAAAACATAAACAGCAGTGATTTGGTTCTGAGGCTAAATCCATAAGACCATACAGGTTCTGTACGCACACCTCCATCATCAAGTTTCCAGATGACACAGTGATCATGGGCCTGAATAGAGTAGTACGTTCAGATGACTCCAAACTCAACTCCTTGCTCTGCAAGACATGTATTCCATAATAGCGCTTCTAAGGACCCGAAAGATTCTGAGAGACTCTTCTCATCCTAATAATCAACTGTTCAAACCACTGAGCTCAAAAAGACACCTATGTCACAAGGACCAACTGAGAGACTCAGGAGAAGTTTCTATCCTCAGGCCATCCGAAGCCTAAACACACATTATACTGACTTTGCACACATTCACTCCTCAACAATGACAAACACATTTTGACACATTCTCTGCACACACACACACACACACACACACACACACACACACACACACACACACACACACACACACACACACACACACACACACACACACACATCATCTGCCTCACAAAGTTTCTTTTGAACATTTTTTTAAACCACACCCACCCGCCATCCGCTGGTTGTTGCTAGATCTATAGGAGATGCAAGACGGCATTGATGCGAGGCTAGAAAGCTGTTGCCTGTTCTAAAGGAGACTGATCTTCTTTACTGTCTATGATCGAAGGTATTTAAAGTCCAAAGTCCCTTGTAGGCTAAACTTCTCACACTATCCAGACAATGCTCTTGTAAACGTTGCAATTTCAACAGTCACCATTACGGTCACCACTATTTCAGATCTCTCTAGATTAAGTCTGTCCTCCCTTCCTGATCAGAGTCAGAATCCTTGAGCATTATGGAACCATTAGCTTAATCTAATATTATAAGATTCCGCTCTGCTTAGTGCTTCTATATTGAAAATTTTTCACTTCCTGTGTGTGTGTGCACGCGTGGGTGCGTGCATGTGTGCATGTGTGTGTTTGTGTAACTGTGTGCTAGTGTACTTATTTGCACTTGCTATTGTGAAGTAACTATTTGTGTGTAAGTAAAAGTAAATAAATGTTACTTTTTAATTAATGTGCACTTGTGCTGCTGATCATATTTGGCTAAAAGTAAAGTACAGCTCTGAAAGGGAGTGTCAATAGGGGGTAATCACTCCTTCCCCAAAGACTCCTAATGATTGATCCTTATGATGAGTGTGTTTTAGTCTGTTTAAGACCTAGCACAACTACTGCAGTTATTAATATTCTGTGAAGCTATTAATTCTAGCGAAGCTACTGTAACTATTTTTCTCAGTAGCGTGGCTGTAGCTATTTTTTTGACCATGTACTGTAGTAGCTTTCCCATATGCACATAAGATATGTGCAGGTCATTGCAGTAGGAAGCTTAATTAGAAAATGTCCACAATTTATGAAATGCATCTGCACAATACTGACTTCTATTACTTATTTGTGCATGCATTTAAATAAATTGTACACACAAAATACAGCTTGAACTAGTCGATGTACTAGTCGATGTAAGAATTTAAAGGAAAGGCTTTAACATAAGTATAATTACTTTTGGGGGAGATTAAAGTGTATATGAAATTGAGCTCAAGATGTTTCATAGTAAATCACAACAGCTTTCTTGTATAGGCTACTGCTCCAATGTTTTGGATCCATGGGGGAATCTGACTAAATAAACTATTGTATGGGTATTGAACAAAGTTACTGTTCATCAGGTCACTAACTGGTTCCAAAAAAATTACTTTTGCATGAAGTTGGGTCATTACATGTATAAGTCTAATTTGTGAATACATTTGTGAAGTAGCTGAAGACTGGCAATTTTCAGTAGCTTAGCTTAGCTAGCTACATTCTCTTTTTGGGTAGCTTTAGTGTAATGAAGCTTCATTTTCAGAGTTTTGTTGGTTACCTCACTAAATAATTTCCCCAACACTAGAGATATAGATAGATAGATCCATTTCCTACCAAAAGGCTTCTATTGTTTTCTCAGACTCTATCTGACAGGAACAACAGCAGCCTCCATTTAGTGATGGAGAGGCCCTTTCATTCCCTGGTGGTACACAAAATAACTTTGCAGATTGTTGAAGTTTATACAACAGGTAAGCCTACTGTCGATCTTTATAGCATCAATGTATACATCAGTCTGAGGATGTGTCCATGTTTAGGTGTTACCTAACGCTCAGTTAAATCTCCCATTTACCACCTCCCAAAGCCATTTCCCAAGCCATTTACTTTTATTTTCAGTAAACTAAAATTATATTTTGTGATGAGAGACCCTGACTGTGGAAGACTATTTGAAAGCACTGAAATTTCTGACAGACATCAGAATCACTTAGCATAATACACTTCAGACCCACTTTCACTGCTTGGCAGTGGATCTATTGACTTTATCATTTGTGTGCTTATTTTAAGCCTGGGCCTGGGCCCCCTGTCCATGGTACTCGAGTCCTGTTGTGAGCTCCAGATTAGTTTTGAATTATGATGTAGTTGCCTTACAAAATACTAGACCAACTTATGTAAACATCATTTTAAGATCTTCCAAATTCTTTCAGTTCCAAGATTTTAGTTCAGAATCAATTCGTATTCAATTCAATCAGATTTCAGTTTCAGATGCAATAAATGTCGGCGATCCAACACAAACTTTTGAGTAAACTGAATTTATGTTTTGAGTCTGCGGATTCTGAATCCAGATCATTCCGATGGAAATAGATCCGCAGAGTGCACTGTTCTCTCTCTCAGAGCAATGCGTGATTGTGCAATGAACCGTTTTCATTGGCTGTCGATGTGCTCCTTGAACGACTGGTCTGAGCAGTGAGGTGCGTTTCAATAACCTGAATGATATCATTACCAAGCGCTTGAGACTGCACGACAAAGATTTTTTTGTTTTTCTCTTTCGACCCCCAACAAACTGGACCCCGGAGGATCAGGACAATTATCACTTCATCGCACGTTGCGCTTCATGCCGCGAATGCATGAAATATTAACATTTTAAGTCTGCCCTCTCCGCGACGCTGATATGCATTGCTAGAGTGCGAGTTTCTCGTAGCCTATTAGGCTATATTAGGCGTTCAGACATTGTTCGGGGCTACTTGCACACCCCCGTAGCGCAGAGCGGGGATTGGAGAGAACGCTCTGCAGTAGCCGCACAAGGCGATATTATCGACCTGCGTCTTACCAGAGAGGGTATAGTAGTGAGACCTAAAACTGGCCACGCTGAGCAGTCATCCCACAGGAGAATTACAGCTGCAATGGTAAGATACGATATAATCCAAATTATGTTCAATTTGATTATTCCGGGTTCTGATAACAGCCAGGGTTGCACGTCGGGTCTCCTGCACTTCATTTGCTTCAGAGTGCTGAAAAGAAATCTGCATTTAGCCATTCTCATCGCTATGGCTGAAATGTGGAGGTGTGCATTGCTAAAGTATGGATCTTTGTAGACTTCTGTGTGTTTATTGGTTATTTGCATACTTACTGTTTTTAACCCGTCATTGGGATGCTAAAATTTATGGGAATTTTAAAACCACAGACATACGAGGCTGTATGAAAGGCGCTATCAATAGTGCTTCTAACGCTGTGCATAAGGCGAAGTATGTGAAAGACGCATTCGTGTTTTGCGGTATGTGGTATCAAGCATCCCATCTCTTGGGAGTGCTTAGGTAACAGTTGATGTTCCTGTTAGTGCTCAAAAACTGATTACACGCTCTTGGGTACCATGAAGGTAACGTGATGTACTGCGAAATGTGCCAAATGGATTCATTTACTGACACAGACACAGCAAGTCCTGCCCTGCTCGGAGTGAATCGTCGAAACATGTAGTCAATGCAAGGTTGCAGTGTTTCTAGGATAGTTTATCCCAGACAACTCTGTGTAATGGTTATTGGTTTTCTTTTCACCCAATGTCAAAGATATGAACACTGATGAAAGACTTGAACACTGACAGGGAGGAGTCTATTAACTCTCAACGTCTCATAATTAATAATCGCAAATGTTCCATTAATTGCTTATCAGATTCCTGTTTTTTCGCAGTTTCAGTTTTAGTGTAGCCTGGTCACATTTTCTTATGCTCGTCTGAACATGTCTGTCACACCCAGTTGTTATTATCGTTTAACGTAGCTGACAGTATGCAAAACTAGACATGATCTGAAACGGCACAATTATTTTTATCTGGTAACTATAAATGAAAACCATTTAAATGCTCTTCGTCATAGCAGTGAATAAAACGACCAGGCGCTGTCTGTTTGCATGCATCATTCCAATGTATTTTGTCATTTTATTGCTTCTATTATTCATAATGTACAATTCACGACCTTTTCATCTCTTCTCACATCAACTTGCCATGCACAATAGCCCTACTACACCGTCGTTAATACAAGGGTGCTGTAGACTTTTTCCATATGTACACCAATGCTTGGTGGCTGCTGAATGAGTCACCAGAGAACTACCCTCCTAGTACAATCAAAATTATTCAAGAATGAAATCGTCCTTTACATCTTCTGTAGTTGAAAGCTGGACAAACATTGTCAGGGTTTCTTTTGTCTGGGGGATGTAGAATGCTATTTGACATGGATGACCTTGGTGTAGTTAAGTGAGAATTGGTTGGGGCTGTTGTGTTTGTGACAGAAATTGTGGAACAACAATGGAAGAGGGAGGTAAGAAAAACAATAAATACCTTTCTGGTCTATGAGCCATTTAACAAACTTGTGGTATTTCTGATTCACTGGTGCTATTTTGTGCACACGGATGCATGTTTAATTACCATATCGAAATTTACCATAAGAACTGAATTTATTTTTTGAGCATGGTTGCTTTAAGTCTTCATCAGACATGGCTTTAACTGAGGCTCTTCCCAGCAACATAAAGCTTAGAAGACAGATAAGATGTGTTTGCACCGTTTGAACGCATTGACTCAGGTGGTTTAAAAATACCACACATCAAAACAGCTTCATTTATGTCACCCTCTTAGAAGCAGTGGAGTAGACTGTGTTGCCATGTCCCCCAGCCAGAGTTAATGGTCAGGATAAAGGCCCTGACACACACACACACACACACACACACACACACACAGAACCAGACCCAGTGATGTCTGATAAATATGGTTCAGTTAGACTGTTCTGTACATGTCTAGAATATAGAACAAATATTCCCCTGTTTTGAGTGGATCTTAACATTTCACTTTAAGATGATGTTTAATAATGGCCCTTGTTGGTATATAATTATTATTTCCTGGTAAATCTGGTATCATCCTTCCTGGAGAGGCATTACACCTCTCTCTCTTTCTCTCCATCATTCTTTCTCTCTGTGCATGGTCTGTTATTATTTGATAAACCATCTGCAAGCTGGTTCAGAAGTAATTGGATTCACTACTAGAGGCTAGAGATGGATATGTACTCTGTGTGTGGGTGTGTGTATGTGTTTGTTTGATATACAATTTGAAAAACATGGAATTCTAGATGCACCATACGAATTCATTTGCAGTAGCTCAGTGCTGGCTTTTGCTCCAACATAGAACATAGCCTAAGAGAGAGAGAGCGAGAGAGAAAGAAAGAAAGAAAAAGGGTCTCTTGTTGCGATGACTCACACATTTCTTTCTCATAAACACCAACCTCTCCTGCCAGTGCAGTCTTGTCACATTCTGGCATTTCTGCACCCCTAAAGGTTTCCAACAGCCTCCGATCGTCCCTCACGTCCCATTGATGACACTGATGGAAATAGCACTTAAGCCTGAAATAAAAAATGAAAATGATGTCAAACACACAGAACAACAAAACAGACAGCTGCTGTCAGTAAATATAATCCTTCAGGAAGACAAGAAAGCTCAGACTGTGTGTGTTCGTGTTTGTGTGTGTGTGTGTGTTGCTCTTGTTCCTGTGAAATTTGCGTGCCTACAGTAATGTGTAAAAGTGTGTGTACTGTGTGTTTGTTTGCCCATCTGTGTGAACGTGCATCTTTGTGTGTGTATGTGTGTGTGTGGAGGGGGGGCGGTTAAGAAATGCTAGCTTGTGTAGGCCAGCGGTTGAACACAGGAGGCTGTGGTTAGAGCACCCTCCATGGTGTTTTCATATCGCTGATGTTTCGTTTGGGCATGCTGTGTTCTGGCTTGTGTCATGCCCCAGCATATAAACTTTCACTGTCAGGGGAACAAACAGTCCACCCTCACAGACCAGACCGACATGGATATATACAGAACCAGCAGAAACAGGGTCAGCTAAAAAAAAAAGCAATGGTCATGCAATAACTCAACAGTATTTGTCGTGTGTTGTTGTTTATTTGAATCTACTTACAGAATTGACCTTTTTTATTGTAGATCCTGTGAATTGGACAGAGATCGAGAAATCTGCTGAAGCAGGGGATCCAGTGGAGGAGGGAATCTAGTGTTACGGTCTCTGCTGCCAGGCCGTAAGCCAGTCTGCGGGGGGTCGCTGCTGAAGCCGAGCGAAGAAGATGAGCAGACACCTCCTGGTGGCAGTCCTCCTGTGCCTGCCGGTAAGGTCTGAGAGAAAAAGGCTTAGGGAGGGGGAGCCCTGCCTCCTGGTGATGTCTGAGATAGATAGAGAGAGTGAAAGAAAGACAGACTGAGTGTGGGAGAAAGAAAGAGAGAGATGGTGGGGGTTCTCTGCCTCCTGGTTACATCTACAAAAGAGTGAGAGAGAGAGAGAGAAAAAGAAAGAGAAAAGAGAGACAGAGAATGAGCTGGGAATGACGCATGAGTGAATCTCTTGGTCGCTTTCCCCATTAGCTCAGGGAAAAGCTTTCTCTGTCTCCTTATAGACTGGGTTCCAGGCCGGTGGTCCAGCTTGTGTGTGTGTGTGTGTGTGCATGTACGCATCTGTATGTATACATGAAAGCCTATGTGGGATCTCAGGGCACCGATATGTGAATATTGTGGGGGAAGTGTGTCAGCATGCACTGTTATTGACAAATAAAAATCATTCTCCCACCATGATGACTTCTGTCAAGCTTGAGAGCCACACCTGACCCTCTTCATTGATTTTGCCTCATGGGCAGTGGCTGATGGGCGAAGCTATTTAAAATAGCATTTTCCAGCCATTCTGCAGCAGTGGTGTATCTGGGCTATGGCCAGTAAAGGAGAATTTTTATTATCTTGTAAGAAGTTGTGGTGTCTGGTATTCCACAACATGGTATACACATGACATTAATACATGCATTGCTAATAGCTAAGGGAATTCAAGGCTTCAGCTGTGGAATGAGAGCAAAGCAGAAATAGGGGGCAATAGAGAGAATAAAGGTAATAAAAAGAGTTGATGAACAAGTAGAGAAGACATGAGCAGAGAGGAGAGGTATTGGAAGGAGAAGAGAGGGATGTGTAGAGATTTGAAGAGAGGTTTAGGAGGTGAAGATGGAGAAAGGAGCAGAAGACATGAGGAAAGCAGGAGGTGAGTATGATGGGTATGGAGGAGTACAGGAGGGAGATAGACAGGAGAGTAAAGGAAAAGAGTATGATGAGGATGGATGGAGGAGTACAGGAGGGAGATAGAGAGGAAAGGAAGAGATGAGTATGGGGAAGTACAGGAGGGAGATAGAGAGGAGAGTAAAGGAGTAGATGAGCATGATGAGTATGGGGAAGTACAGGAGGGAGATAGAGAGGAGAGTAAAGGAGTAGATGAGCATGATGAGTATGGGGGAGTACAGGAGGGAGATAGAGAGGAGAGGAGGAGATGAGTATGGGGAAGTACAAGAGGGAGATAGAGAGGAGAGGAGGAGATGAGTATGGGGGAGTACAATAGGGAGATAGAGAGGAGAGGAGGAGATGAGTATTGATGGAGTACAATAGGGAGATAGAGAGGAGAGGAGGAGATGAGTATGGGGGAGTACAATAGGGAGATAGAGAGGAAAGGAGGAGATGAGTATGTAGGAGTACAGGAGGGAGATAGAGAGGAGAGGAGGAGATGAGTATGGGGGAGTACAATAGGGAGATAGAGAGGAGAGGAGGAGATGAGTATTGATGGAGTACAATAGGGAGATAGAGAGGAGAGGAGGAGATGAGTATGGGGGAGTACAATAGGGAGATAGAGAGGAAAGGAGGAGATGAGTATGTAGGAGTACGGGAGGGAGATAGAGAGGAAAGGAAAGGAGGAGAAAACAGATGAGGCAATAGGGGAGGAGAGACGAGGGGATGTGAGAAGACTCATGTCTTGAGACTGGGGAGCTGGGAACATGGTCTTCTCTCTGTCTGCACAACTGGCTCCATGGAGTGAGCTACGCTCAGCAGTGGCTGGGAGAGATAAGTTGCCGGGTGAAGGAGCATACACACACATACACACACGTAAGCACATACACACACATAAACACACACACACAGCTGTCGGCTGTCGACTCTAGCGGGGCATCTGTCAGCTGGGTGAGTCAGAGTGGTCGTGTCAGAGCACAGCTGGCCAAGGCTACACAGCACAGCACAGCATAGCACCAGGACAGCAGTGGAGCGATCTGTGTGGTTCACCACGGCAATTACAACACAAACACACACACATACACACACACACACACACACACAGTGTTGACTCTTTAGGAATGTGTGTTTGTAAACTCTACATTAGTGGATGTGACATAACTCATGGTTGTGTGTGTGTGTGTGTGTATTTCATGCATTGTGGGCAAGCCAGATTACTAGTACACAGTAATTTATCATTATGATGGAAATCCAAAACATTGTTATTAATCAGGGAAAAATCTAAAGATCAAAGAAAAGGAGGGTGAGGAGAGTGTGCTGTTTCAAGAGGAGATTCTTGCCAGGAGAAACAAGCAAAGAATCAGATAGGGTGCCTGAAATCAAAGAATGCTTACAAGGTTCACGGTTTGTTTTCCATCTCTCATTATCTTGTTAGATTTCTAAAAATACATGAAAAAAGTCACAAATGTTAGGAAACAAAAATATGGTATTTTGATTTTGACACAGACAGTTCTTTTGAGCTTTTGTGGGAAAAGTGGGAAAGTTACTCATGAGAGAGTAATTTAAATTGGTTCTGGGCAGATTCAGAGAACTCCAGAGTCACCACAGTATTTCTGTGGATTTCACTGGAATATGGTTTAGCTGTCAAAAAGTGGCTACCAATGTATAATATATACAATATAATTTCTTTACATTTTGACACAAACTCAGCACTCAGCACTTTGAAAGAGGAATACAGTGTGAATCAATTTATAGCCCTGTTGTTCAAGGTCACTGAGTGCAGTCGGTAGGAAAGAACAAGAAATTTTTATACAACATAGACCAAATGGCCAATCGTCAGCTAACACTAACCAAACTAACAGAAACTCACTTTGAGTTTCATTTTCCTGTGCCCTATTCAGTTAACATTAGCTGCTGGTCTGCTATTTAGTATATGTTGTATCAAATCTTCTGGTTCTGTGATCTCAAACAACTATGGCTATGGATGGATACAAGCTGCTGACACAACAGCTGTTCAAGGGAAAAAACATCACACTTTACGGTCTTTCTTGACAGAGAACATTGCTGTAATCAAAAAGGAGAATTGGTGTGGGCTGGATTGTCTGTCTGAGTGTTTGCCCATGATTGGGCTGCTGTGAGTGTGTGTATGTGTGTGTGTGTGTGTGTGTGTCTGTGTGTGTGTATGTGTGTGTGTGTGTGTTTGTGCAGGGATGCTGGATGGAAGACACTCAGAGTTTGGAGTGCTGAGAAAATATCAGGCATCATAAACAGCGCCAAACCGAACTGTTTATACCTGAGAGATATTTCCCTTGCCTAAATGTGGGCGATCTTTGGAACAGAATTTAACCCACTTAGTCTTAGGCAAGTACGTTACAAGTTGCAACAATGGATGGATTTCATTTAGTACTTTTACCTCCATCCTAAGACCAGATAGGCTATACCCATACGACAACCTCAAGACAATAATGCATAATTACTTCACCCGTGATTAAATGCGCTATGTACTTTTAACATGTGGAAGAATTCTGACGGCGTCACAGGAGTGTGTGTGTGTTTGTGTGTGTGTGTGTGTGTGTGTGTGTGTGTGTGTATTCACTGTAGCTAGTTTATCTGGCCTGTATGTAATTAGGATGCGAGTGGGCCACACACCACAGGCTCATCCATTCCATCAGCCAGCCCCCATAATTACTCCTCAACCACAAGGAAGATGAGGGAGAAAGCAAGAGCCACGGACCACCATAGGCCTTTTGCCAGATTTTTGCCCATGCTATGTTTTGACACCAGTGAAGCGTTTCATCTGAATGGGAATGCCAGTGTGCAAAGCAGAAAGCAGGGTGGCAGGGCTCTCTGGTAATGTTGGCTTGAATCCAGGACACTCATCTGGCATGACTAGTTAATAGAAATGCATCTTGACTGGGCCACGGCGTTTAAAATGGACTTAATGGGAGTCTGATTAAAGCATGTCTAGTCTTTATCAGTCACAATGTAAATCATGTAGCCAAGTTGGATGGCTTCCTTTCTGAATGACATAGCCCCACACGAGAGCACTGAATTCACTTCAAGTCAGTCCCAACTCACTTCAGTTTACGCATCCTGAGCCATGAATAAATGAAGACATTAATTCAAAGGGCTTCGTATGCTTTCAGAATCAGACCTGCTCTTAGACCACATGCACATGACTCATGCCAGCAGTTACAGGGAAATGTAGCTGATTTGCACTCAAGGGTGTTGGATCTGTCTAATTAATGGAGCCAATACTGAAATGGTGGTTTGTATGTGAAGACAACATGCATTGAGAGTAAGGCGTGCTTCATAGTCTACGCAGGTACACAAGACGGAATGCACATCATTTGGTACGCTTCCATTGACTCCCATGTTATCTCACGCGTTATTGCTTTGCATTAGAAATGTTTTTGCTTCACACTTTGCGCATCATCGTTTCCTTGTGTTCACGTGTGTGTATGTTTGTGTTAACTATCAACTGGCCCTCAGTGCACCAGTCGGATACTGACAGTGGAGAACGAGGGCGCATATTTCCCATGAAGGAAATGAGCCTGGCCACGGGTACTTTTTCTCTATCCGGTGTATCTCAGCCAAACCTGTCTGCACCAGCTCCTCACAGAATTCCACACCACAATGTCTCTTTCTCAGTGTGTGTATGCTTGCCTTGAAGCGCTTGAATCATATCTGACGCTTCCAGACTGCCAGCCTGTCTCTGATCAGTTCAGCATCTCTGCAGTGATCATGGGAAAAGCTAGCAAGACAGACAACTAGGAAATTTTTGGGACCCTTTGATAATATCCTTGAAAAACACTGCCTCTCTGACATTTCACAGGGACAGTGTCCAGGTTTCAAGAATATTCTTGGCATCTTCACCTTTTAATTAGCTTCAAGTGCTATTATACATCTTAATTTTTTTGTGTGGCAGATTCTTTGTGTGAATTTTTGTAGGCAGATTCTTATCACTTTTTTTAAAAAGTTCCTTGTGTGTGTGTGTTTGTTGTTTTCTCTTGTGTATGTCTGGTTGTTCCTGGAAAGTGATAGCGTAGTGTTTGCGTGTATATTGTGGAAAGTCTGTGTGGATGGCAGGATGTTTTAGAGTGTGTGTGTGTGTGTGTCTGTCCTTTCTGCCTCGGAGGTGTCTGAGGAAGACTGTCTCTCCTTGTCCCCTGTGTCCTGAACAGGTGCTGCCCATGCGCTCCAGTAGTCAGGAGTTCTCCAGCTGCGTCATCAAACGCGAGGAGGAGAAATGCATGGAGAAGATTGCATTACACGGGGCCCAGGACTATGAATATGGTAAGTGGGTGCTCTTTGCATGCACATAGGGATGAGACAGATGTGCTTGGTTGTGTGTGTGTGTGTGAGAGAGAGAGAGAGAGAGAGAGAGAGCTTTTAAGCATATGTGTATGTGGATTTGTGCATGTATACATGCGTGAACGAAAATTGTTGTGTTGATTGATGTGTGTGTGTGTGTGTGCCTCTGTCTGTCTGTCTGTCTGTCTGTGTGCTCGTACGCATATATATATATACTCACACATTAACACAATATAGTGTTAATGTGTGAGTATTTATGCGTGTATATGTTCTGTGTGAGTGGGCGTGTGTGTGTGTGTGTGTCTTTCTCTTCCTCACAAAATCGATTCACCGATTCACAAAATCAAAGCATCACATGAGAATTTGCTTAGAATTGCATCATGAAAATGTCAATAACATTTATTTTCTCCAGGCGTACGCTGTGGAATTTGTTTCCTCACATCACAGTATCAATACCACGTGTCAGACACGCAATCAGAATGCTTGCCACATTTCAGAACTCCAGTGGGCTGTATGCTCTGAAGTCATTTGCCTTGATTAAACCCTCACCCCCATTTGTGCAATGGCAGCAGCCATAGTCATGTGCACTTGTGTTTGTTCACATGCATTTGTGTTTGTTCACATGCATTTGTGTTTGTTCACATGCATTTGTGTTTGTCTTGTTTCTTATTTGTGAGAGCCACACAATCACAAAGTGAGGCCCACATAATCAATATCTTTCTGCCAAACAGCACATTTCCCACGCCCCTGCATTTGTTTGTGGCGCCATTCTTCTGCGGTTCATACAACAGCAGGAACCGCAAAAAAGAAAGAGAGCGACACCTGGAAACAATTATTTTCTCAGAGTGGGCAGTTGTTTTCTCTTTCTCGTTTTAATACACACACGACTGGAATGAGGACTCATACTGGGCTTGGCTGGGAATACAGACCCAAATCGTGCCCTACCCTCCATCCTCCAGACGGATCTGACTCACTGAGCAGGCCCAGCCCCAGGGTCACACTGCATCACTTAGACCACTTCTGTGCCTGACGGAGATGTTCTTCCAGCCCATTACTCAAAATATGCTTTTGAAAGGTCAAGTTCATGCATCTCTTTCACTCCACCATCCCAACATGCATTATTCTCTCCTACATGAAGGCTGGCATCCATTATCTCTGTATGTGTGTGTGTGTGTGTGTGTGTGTCATGTGTGAGAGTGTGGGTCATGTAATGTGTGTGTGTGTGTGTGTGTGTGTGTGTGTGTGTGTGTGTGTGTGTGTGTCTTTGTGCCTGTTAATGCCTGTAGTGTATCATTTTTGGAGTGAAATGGCTGATATGTATTTTATATTCAAATGATTTAATCAGTTCAAACTCCCTAATGCATGCTATGTAGCATGGAATGTAGTGCTTTGAAAGAACCTCCTGGTTACACAAGAGACTATTATTTTACTATGCTATTTAGAGCCAGCCCAGACACTCACCAGTTGGCCGAACGTATTAATTATTCTCAGAAAGCATCAGAGCCATTTTGACCCCTAAGCAAAGGGTCCTTATGTCTCCACCTCCAGCTCTATTGATCCCAGCCATTACCTCTCTGCAAACCAGAGCTGTACAGAGGCAGGAAGGGACAGGAAATCATTGGGCAAGAAATAAAGCATCTTTGCAAAAGCCCTGTTTAAGAGAGAGAGAGAGAGAGGACAAGGGGAGGGTTGAATTCTGAATTCTGGTTGAATTTTCTGACTGAAGAAAAGCATAAAATGAAAACAATAAAAGAAGTTGTTTAAAAATGGCTTGAAGCCTCGTAGAATGAGGGCAAGTCCTAATATAATTTCACCACAATACAAAAAAAAACATATGTCTGATAGGAACATGATGGGAAACATCAGCCAGCCAGGGTTGCTCTGTTACCAGCACAGAGATGTACCTGAAGAGGTGAAGAGGATATGGTGGAGAGGTCCTTTATACTGAGGGCCTGGGCCAAGTGGTCCTCCATTTTGATTAAGTGAGAAACTGTAGTGGCAAATTAAACTATTACCTAAATAAGGGTATACTTTCGCCTCCTCCTATGCTCCAGTCATGAGGTCATTCAGGTTGTCTGCATTTGGCTCAACAAACGCTGACATCAGACTCAGCAGGTTTCCCAAGAGACACCAAGCAAAATAGATCACTACAGAAAGCTCACGTCAGACATGACAGTTTTGTTTCTACTATAAAAGAACACCAGACATATACTATCTCTCTACAGACTGTTAATCTATGCAGAAAGACAACAACCCAAAAGAGACAGGCAGAACATTCATCTCTGTAAAGTCTGCATGAGTGAAGTCGATCTCAATGGATTGGATTACTCTGCCCTAATGTTCTGCTAATGATCATATTTTCTGCCTGGTTGTTTTTTTAAGCTAATAGCATTCAGTGAATAATATTCACAAGCAAAGATGAAAAGGCTTGGTATGCCCAGTGACTATCCTCCCCATGCACCAGCATTTAAATCCTGTACTGCAGCCCAGCTGGCAGACTTCACTGCACTGTGTGTGGCTTTCCTGTGAAGAGGCATGCGATGGCCTATCCAGCTTGTGCAATATTCATACAGCTTCCCTCTCTCCCCTCTTCACCTCTCGCCTTAATCTGTCCTCTCTTGTCCTCTTCTCTCCTCACCTCTTTGCTTCTCTTTTCCTCTCCTTCCACTTTCCTCTACCTCCTTCCTTCTCTTCTCATGTCCTCTCTTCTCCTTCCCTCCTCTCTCATCTCCTCTCCTCTCCCCCTCTAGTCTGCTGCCCCTGGCTGCCTAGTGTTGTGTGGCTGGGCTCATTTGCCCTTTAAAAAGTAATTGGCTTTGTGTCCAGCCTGCCAGACAGAACAAAAACAGATTAGAGGTCAGGGGGAGGCTGGTCTCTTACCACACAGACATGAACAATCTACCCATCTACCTATTCTGCATGATCACACCATGCATTCATTAAGAACTCACTTGCCTTAGGAGAGAGAGAGAGAGATAGACAGACAGACGGACTGACTGACTGAGGGACAGAAAAAAAGAGAGTTGAGTGTGAAATAGGAACAGAGGAAAAGAATGAGGGTGAGGTGAGAACGAGTCAGAGTGTCAGAGAGCACAACCAGCCACATTTCATGGCTGCAGTTCCTCCCCCAACCGTCCCCTACCCCCCAACCCAGACCGCGGGCAGCTCGCGCGTATTGCGGCTGAGGATTTCTCGCTCCACTTCGTGCTTCAACCAGCCCGGGCCTTTAATTGTCGAGGTGCACTGTGCATGTTAGTCGATGAAGTAGAACTGTGATTACTCCAGCTGTAATTAAGTATTGAGCGGCCATCTTAGCCTTGCCCTCGTGGCTAACAGGATTATGGTGTGATGCTTCTCTGACTGCTGCTATGTGTGTGATGGGGACCAGTGCTGCCACGCTTTTTTTTTGCTGTCATTCTCTTCCTCATTTAATTTTTTTTGCATGACCAGCTTTGCTGTGGAACCTCAGCCCAATTTAGCAGTTTACCCATTGATTCAGTGTAAGTAAGGAGAATGGTGTGTGGTAATGAGGCCCCATTTCAGGACATGTGAGCTGCCATGTGAACAAGCAGGCACACACACACACACACACACACACACACACACACACACACACACACACACACACACACACAGATAGTACACCATCACACTACCATGACCACGGTTAGACGAGAATTTAGTCTCCAGAACTCGGTTAATCAGTCTGCGTCAAGCACAGCACAATATTCTGTGTGTTTCTGGCCTCAGGCTGCAGAGGCTGCAGTTAAGTCTAACACAGCAAACACGCTGCAGTAATATGGCAGACGGCTGCTAAAATGTGTGCTGGGGGAAGGACGGGGGTGGTATTGTAAACTAAACGCTGAATGTATTCTGTGAGGGGGCAATAAGATGGTCTCTCGACTGCCAAAAGACCCTTAAAAAAAATGGCGCCAGCGTCTGGCTCCTGTCTGCCATTCGTAGCGATCTTGAGCCGAAGTGGCTGACTGGGCTGGGAGCCTTAAATGTGCTGTGAACTAAAGGGGAAAGTGAAATCCAATTCTGTCAACAGAATAAGCTTTGACAATATTCTGGATGCAATAGACATATCTGAGATCAGGTATTGATCAGCAGGTCAAGTTATCTTCAGTGGAGTGTGACAATTGAAGACCTTTTGTGTATACTGTAGGTCTGTGCCTGTGTGTGTGTGTGTGTGTGTGTGTGTGTGTGTGTGTGTGTGTGTGTGTGTGTGTAAGGCATGGGCCTGTGTGTGTCCGCGTGTGTGTGTGTGTGTGTAAGGGAAGGCAGTTTATTTATAAAGCCCATTGCATACACAAGATGGCAACTTAATGTGCTTAACATTAAAAAGACACGGAAAAATAAGTCAAAACAGACTTGCAGAAGATAAAACTCCAAATTAACAAGAAGTTAATAAAGGTTTAAAGTAGTTAATAGAAGTTAATAAAGGTTTAAAGAATTTTAAATATAAATAAATTAATCATTAATAAGCAGAAAGAAAATAAGGAATGATAAAACATAAGGTAATGGTAAACAGGTGCAAGAGTGGATTTGTGGAAGATGGTGATAGTGGGAGCATCTTTGATATCAAGTGGAAGGATGTTCCATAGACAGACCGCATGGTACAGTTATACATACATTGTAAGTGTGCACAATCGCTGTAATTTATCTTGCCCGTTTGTAATTAGGATATCAGAATGTGAGAGGACCACATAGCACACATGCTCTTATATTCTCACGATCATGTGTGTATGTGTGTGTGTTTGTGTGTGTGTGTTTGTGTGTGTGTGTCTGTGTGTGTGCGTGTGTGTACGTGTGTGTGGTTGTGTGTGTATGTATTCATAAATGAGAGTAACTCTGCGATCTTTGACTACTGCAGATGTGGGTACAGGCTGCCCTTGGATGTGGGACAACCTGACATGTTGGCAGGCAGCAAAGGTGGGTGATGTCGTGTCAGTCAAGTGCCCCGAGCTCTTCGTGGTAATTGCCCAGGATAATGGTGAGTACCTAGGTACCCCTGTTCTGAAATTTGTGTTTTTTGTCAGAAACTTGAAAACTAACTTTGGAAAAGCAGAAAAAAAGACTTTTGTTTTGTAACTGCCAACAGAAGAGTTGTCACTGATGCAAGCTGTAAATATAACTGGGTGGTGTTGGGCTATTTAAAACACGTTAGGTAACATTACTATTTAAGAGAACATTGAAATATTAATTGCTCTACCTATTAATCCAGTGATGGGGACAAACGCTTTGATTAAAAATCAACCCCCAGATCAGAAAACTTCAGAGTAATTAGTGTGGATGGCTTCTTGGAACATGTTGGTCTTTTTTTAGCACATGCTCTGAAGTACTGAATTAAGTAGATGATCAAAAAGCTCAAAAAGTTAGTACCTTAAAAAAAGGTTTAAAGCTGCATAAAGTGTGTTTGTCATGTGTTTAAGTCAGACTGGTGTCCCATCTTGCATTGCAGTTCTTGCTTAGATTATAAGCATTCTGGAAGGGAATATTATTGATGTGGCATTGTGGCAATCAGTGCTTCACAAATTCAGCCTGTAGTTTTCGGTGGAATTTGCTTTCAGTTAGTTTGAGACACTTAATTCACTTAGTTTATAGTGAACTAAAAAATGTTAAGCTTTCACTTACACACTTGTGTATAAAGTGTATAATGCTCTTTAATTTGAATTAATTCAGTTCAGTTTGATTCAGATGCAATATGACGTACCAAACTGCATGTATTGACTGCATGTATTGAACTTAGATAAAGAATGCCATCATAATAGCTCCCATACCTGGTGGTGTGTTTGCAGAGTTGGGGGAGATCTCTCGTAACTGCACAGAGTATGGCTGGTCAGAACCATTTCCTCATTACGTGGATGCCTGTATTTTCGATGACAATGCCACCAAACCACCGGTACAAGCTCCCCAACTACTTCAGACAATGTTTTGGTTATTAAAATATACAAAACCCATTCAGCAATAACCCATTCTAAATAATGGAAAAATATTACCCCTCATGAAACAAATTACTGTCAACATGCCAGCTAATTTATACACAATGGCATGTTGTAGACAGAAAACCATATGATGTCATAGGATAGTGTTTTTCTTGTAATCCTCTCCTCTAAAAAGGAGCATTATTAAGACTTCTGTAAAAGCCTCAACATATACACATAAATATATGCAGCCACTGATTATACAGAATGCATGCCAAAAAGTGGTTAGTGTAAGGTGTTTTGCACTTTCTGAAATGACATTTTGTTGCATGCAATTGTCTGTGTTGTCAGCATCCTGAATTCTATAAATCTGTGAAAGCCCTCTACACGGTGGGCTACAGCACCTCATTAGTGTCCCTTACCACTGCCATGGTCATACTCTGCAGGTTTAGGTGAGTACCATGTTTCTACTGAGCGCTACACTCGATGTTATGATTTTTATATGATTCAAAATAATATTAAGAAAAATATTCTCATCATAAAATGGACTATCCTGGACCCCATACTATCCAACACTTAATATAATGTCACTAGAACTGGTAAGCCCCAGAGTTCTCAGATATTGCCACATACCAGTGAGTATAGTCTGATGTTTCTCAATGAACTGTCTGCAATATTGTGGTAATGAAAATATGGTGATACATAGCTTCTCTCTCTCTCTCTCTCGCTCTCACTCACTCTCTCACTCACTCTCTCTCTAGACTAGAGTTATATTCGTGTTAAAAAACAATAGCCTAACGGTTCTCACTTTGTGTTTCCGACAGGAAGCTTCACTGCACCAGGAACTTCATCCACATGAACCTCTTTGTGTCTTTCATCCTGAGGGCTATCTCTGTGTTCATCAAAGACGGCGTGCTTTATGCAGAGGAGGACAGCAACCACTGCTTTGTACACACTGTACGTCTTTTTTTTTTTCTTTGGTAGTCTGCATTTCTTTAAATGGTGCATTAAAAGTGCTGTGAGCAATCTAGTCAGATACTGTTACTGCAAGCTGGGGACAGTAGTGGAGATTAGGAAGTGTAGAAGAATGTAGAGTATTTTCTGCCTCTTGAGCAAAACTGGCTATCCAGGGCAAGTTGCATTTTTAGAGTCTCAAAGTCTCATTGGGCCAAGCAGCTCCCAAAGCAGCCAAAATTTCTATGTCGTTAGAAGGAGAGTGACAAAGACAATAGCTACATGGAACTGTCACACATGTAATCACACAGTTTCCCCATCTCTTCCCATCCATCCATGAAAACACAAAGCCTTGTTAGCATCCTGTGTTCTTATATTTGAACTGCCTATAGAACGGCTCAATAAAGCCATGCCTTTTCAGCCCTCTAAACTAGCTAATCACATCTCTCTGCCTTTGTCCTCCCATGTGTCTGACAAACAGCCATA
Organism: Tenualosa thibaudeaui; assembly: GCA_027481765.1. Classification (NCBI taxonomy): domain Eukaryota; kingdom Metazoa; phylum Chordata; class Actinopteri; order Clupeiformes; family Clupeidae; genus Tenualosa; species Tenualosa thibaudeaui. The sequence continues at coordinate 6,060,381 of JAIFZK010000017.1, read as the reverse complement.
ATTATGGCCTGGCGTGGAGTTCACCAAACTGTGGAAATATCCCATTAGTGACAGAATTAGCATATCAATACCTGCTCAGCTCGGTGCAGGTTCATTATAGCCCAGCTCAAGGTCCCATTGAGCCATCAACAAGCTAATCAGCAGGCACCCTAATGACATCACCACTCCCCAAATTGGATCAGTGAATAATTGATCGGCCTCGCAAGAGATTTTGTCATTGGCCATTCTCGGGTTTAGCAACGGAAGCACATAGAGGACATCGGTGGATTGGAGTCATCAAAATGGCTCAAGTGGCACAGAGTTGAGATGTTTTATTTGTGAAAACATTCTAAGGCAAAGTTTTGTCCTCTTACATTTTGATTTGTAAGTCAAGTCTAGCACTGGGTTGCCCTGTCTGTGCTGAGAGGGAATTGATATTTGTAAACATATTGCTAATTGTTCTTACCTCTGGAGAAGTCTTGTAATAAGAGATGGTAAATGGACTGCATTTATATAACACTTTTCTATGCCTATGAACACTCAAAGCGCTTTACAATGTATGCCTCACATTCACCCAGTCACACCCTGGTGGCAGAGGCTGCCATGCAAGGTGCCAACCTGCCACTGAGAGCAAATTGGGGTTCAGTATCTTTCTCAAGGACACTTTGATGGGGTCAGGCAGAGCAGGGCTGCATCCCTCCAGTTGCCAAACAGCACCTCTACCACCTGCACCACCTATGTGATATGATCTATGAAATATCAAGAGTAAATTTTCACAAATTTTAATGTATTTGAATATTCAAGTCAAGACTTGTTTGTGATTGTTTATTTTCCTTTTCCTTCTTTCCCCCTGGTAATAGGTGGCATGTAAAGCAGTCATGGTGTTTTTCCACTACTGTGTGATGTCAAACTACTTCTGGCTCTTCATAGAGGGCCTCTATCTCTTCACACTGTTGGTAGAAACCTTTTTCCCCGAGAGGAGATACTTCTACTGGTACACCATCATAGGCTGGGGTCAGTTGCTATAATCCATCACTTTTATTTGAAGTTTAAATGCATTGCTCTCAGAATGTGCCACAATGGACCATCCAGACAATGCTGGCAATGTGCATTTAGTCTGGTTTCTTGACTGAGGATTATGTGTCGTCTTATTGTAGGCGCTACCAAATAGAATTATTACAGGGGATTTTGAGAATCCAAGTGCAATTTAGTTCCATTCTTGGCTGAACCAAGATTGTGGTGATAATCTTTATTTTCAATACCACTGCAAGAGGATTTCTTAAGACATTAGATCTTCTGCATTATATAATGATGTCTTTATATAACGTTGAACACTGATGAGAAATATCCCTGTATTCTTGGACAAGTATAATTGTGTATAGACAATCTCCCACTGTGACCTCTATGAAATGCTAACCTTTTTGTTCTGTTGGTTTCTGCAGGCACACCTACAATTTGTGTGACCATATGGGCTGTTCTGAGGCTTCACTTTGATGATTCGGGGTATGTGAGAGCCAAAGAATAATTAATTACATCACCACAGACACACGTTCCTGAGCATAGATCGCACATTGGAAATCTTTCAAACTGAATTGTAATCAAATCTCCTCTTATGAACCCCTCCCCCGCCGCCCCCCTCAACTCCAACCCCCACTCCTACCCCCTTTGTTTCCATTAAACTCCCCTAGGTGTTGGGATATGAATGACAACACTGCTCTCTGGTGGGTTATAAAAGGGCCAGTCGTTGCTTCGATCATGGTAAGAAAATCAAATGCTTAGGTTTTATATCCACAGACTTGCCCTGTTATGTGTTCTGCTTCAGTCATTTTTTTCTGCTGCAGATTCTGGCAAACGTCAAAATGATGATGTGTAAATAAATAGAATTTAGTATCTCATTATAAAAGACTGAAGATTATTATTTTGCATTGACATTAATACCCAAAGCACAAATGTTTGATCTGCTATGTAGTTAGAGATTGCACATGAAAGACATAAGGCATGTGTAAGTTTTTCATGAAATGGCATCTCCTACATTTTTTTTTTCACACAGATCAACTTTGTGCTCTTCATCGGCATCATCATCATCCTAGTGCAGAAGCTGCAGTCCCCCGACATCGGAGGAAATGAGTCCAGCATTTACCTGTGAGTCTCACATTGCCATGGAAACAGCATGCCATGCACGTATATGCTAATCGGGGTGCAGAGGCTGACGCTGCACTCTGATTGGGTGACATTTTCCAACCGATCTCAGAGCCGACAAAGGTGCAGTTTTATTAGTAGCGTGAGGCGGACTTGCCATAGGCAGGCCACTGGTTTTTGCTTATTTTGTGTGTATGAGAGACATCTATTGTCACGGAACATGATGTTCATCTCTGTCCTGAATGCTTGCTGCTGTCATTGTGTTGTCATCCGGCCATCTTTGGTGCAGATTGGTTGAGATTTGGTGCTGTTTGATTTTCATTGGTTCTCATGAGGAGTGTTGAGTCATTGATAGCAACCACTCTAAGATATTTGGTTGCTATGCATTTATCATGAATGCTTGTCTCACGTAGCTCAGTGGGAAACTATTTTTTTTTTTGAGGTTATGTGATATTATGTCTGCTTCTTGATTTCCCCTGACTCTTTGTAGATTCGACAGATGACATCAGATTGCTCCTCAATGAGTTTTTTGGTCTACCAAAGCCCTGGTGTGTTGGAACAGTGTTTTAGAAGCAGAAAATGTGAGGGATGACTCAAAATGCTGGTGTCATACTGGCAATAATTCAGGAACATCTTAGGAATTAACCCTTATGTCAGACTGTTTGTCCATCTGTGTGTGTATCATTTGTCCATATTTACATATCTGTCACTGTTACAGTAATTCAGTAGATTCACCACTCCCTAACCAACAAATATGTTAGTGCTGGGACTAACTGCTTAGGAAAATGTAGATCTTAGTGTGGATAGCTGTGCATAGGTGTGTGTGTGTGTGTGTGTGTGTGTGTGTGTGTGTGTGTGTGTGTGTGCGTGTGCGTGTGTGTGTCTGTGTGCATATGTGTGTGTGTGTATGTGTGTATGTTTGGTGTGGTTTGGAAAATGTGTGTGTGTGTGTGTGTGTGTGTGTGTGTGTGTGTGTGTCTGTCTGTTCTGTCCCTAAGAAGTGTTGTCTTCTGTTGTGTTGTGTCTTTGTCATGTTTAGCAGCTGTGCACAGAAATGCTTCAGTGAGCCCACACAGGCTGTCCAGCATTCGTGCAGGATGTCAGAACTTTCCACCATCACTCTGTAAGTGTGTGTGTGTGTGCATGTTTGTTTGTACATGTGTGTATGTTCAATCTGTCCCATATGTGTTTCTGTGTGAGGTGGTAGATAGGCTTGTTTTTGTGTGTTTGTGTGTGTATGTGTGTGTGAGGATTTGTTGGTGTCTTAAAGGGAAGTAGTTGGATACTAACACTACACACGGTGTGGTACATAGAGGGAGCACCTTGATAGGCTGACAAGATTTCAGTGTTTCTTTTTTGCTGTGTTCTGTGTGTGTGTGTGTGTGTGTGTGTGTTGATAGCCAGGGCATTCTAATTAAATGGGACATGTTTTCCCATTAGTCATGCTACCATTGTTTTTTTTGTTTTTTTTTTTAAGAGCTTCGGTACTGTTGCTGAGGTTTAGAGCTGGCTTGATGGCAATGGATGTCGCCAAATACACTCAGATGGGAATCTGCAAGGGCAGTGTTTGTGGCCTAGGCTGAGCCTCGTTAACATTTTTCTCATTTTGTGCTGGGAATAGATCTTGATTGTGATTGTGGTCGCCTAAGCTTATGCCTCATTGCCTCTGCACAAAGCTTTAAATTAACACACTGCGCCTTGTTTGGCCTGGTTTGGGTCTGTTTCTTTGTGTATGAATTTGCATAATCAAAACAGAGAATTCCAGATGGTTGCGATGGAAGCAATTGTTTACGACAAGATCTACATGGTTATAAATATATATGTTTTAAAGAAATATCCTAGATTTGTTCAATTCTGTATAGGACTTTCTCGGGCACATAGAAAGGTGATGCATCCATAGATCTTTATCCCAGACTGGGCTGAGCGGGGCTGGACACTGGTCTGCTGAGCAGACTTTACTGGCAATTACACACAACTTGGTTCTGGTGTTGGCTGTGTAAGAGTGAGCTTAAATTGTTATGTTTTGTTTTGTTTGTTTGTTTTGTATGTGTGTGTGTGTGTGTGTGTGTGTGTGTGTGTGTGTGTGTGTGTGTGTGTGTGTGTGCATGTGCGTGTGCGTGTGTGTGTGTGTGTGTGCGTGTGTGTGTGTGTGTGTGTGCGTGTGTGTGTGTGTGTGTGTGTTTATTATAGGAGGCTGGCCCGCTCTACTCTTCTGCTTATCCCTCTGTTTGGCATCCACTACACAGTGTTTGCCTTCTCCCCAGAGAAGGTGAGCCAGCGAGAGCGCCTGGTCTTTGAGCTCGGCCTCGGTTCCTTCCAGGTAAACTACTTAAACTATATGTTCCATACATTTTGTAATGTTTGTGTACCTATTCTAGATGCTCTAAGCTGAACGTCAGGAAATTACAAATTACTTAATGTTTTCTGAAACAAGGCATGAAAACCCCAGTTTATTTTTAGCATGTTTTTCTGGTTGATTGCTTAATTAAAATTTTAACCCCCAACGGGAGGCTCTTCCTTCAGAGGACAGACTAATTGGCCATACACAAGGACAACAAAGTTTTAGATTAATAATTTCCCACTGCCCTGGGAAGGAAATGCACGCTTGAAGAGCATCACACTCCCTGGGAATTTGGCCGTGAACAAAAAGCACTGTCAGTGACCCAGAAATGAGAGTAATTACAGATGAAAAAGAGCTCAAGACACCTCAAATGATTTGGTGATGAGTTAGGTATTTAGACAGGTTTTGGATAGAGCACTTATGCTTTCTAACACCCAAGATTACTGTACACATTATACACATTTTTGTTTATTTCAGGAACTGGATTTTCAGGGTCTAAATTCTTTAAATTCTCACCAAAAGAGAAAAGCATATTAACATCCAAATATAGGCAAAATAATTAACTAATAATTATTTAGATATAGTACATATCTGTCAGGTCTGTCTGTATTACAGTGTTTTTATTTTAAAAATGAAGCTGTCATTCCTCCTGAAGAGACTACTACCCTGTACTTCTTTTTCCAGGGATTCGTTGTGGCTGTCCTCTACTGTTTCCTGAATGGAGAGGTAAGCCTGGTTATTATTGCTCTGGGCAAAGTGTGGTCAATGAAGTGCACTAAAAAACCATATGGACACTCTCAGCAGCAGCAGAGAGCTTGGTTCTGTGATCCTGCATCCCGCAGCTCAGCCATGAAAAGCTTAGTTCATGACTACTGGTCATGAGAACAGAGTACACTTGGGAAATCTGACTCTGAATTGAGATCTAAGATAGCTAAGCTGAGATGATTAGTGCAGTTTGTGAGGCAGTTTATTTTTAATGCAGTTCATGTCAGCACTTTCAGAGTTTGCAAAACAACAGCAGAGTTTTATTTATCCATGGAAAACTACACAAATTGAAGTGTTTTGAACCAAAATGTAAATTCTTATAAACTCTATCTCACATCTTATTGGCTGTAATCCTGTGTTGACTGATGCTGAACCTTTTAAGATTCCATAATGCAGTACTACATAAGAATCATATCTACTCTGCATATTGAACTGAGTAAATGATTTAAAAATTGTGGTCTCTTGGCAGCTTTAATCGCAGTGACTATGGGTTTGCATCCAGTGTTATACTTTCAGCTTGTTCTACAAAGTCGTTTCAAAAGTAGTAACTAGGCTACTTGTGTAGAAAAACATCATACTTGTGTGTATAGTATGATGTATAAATGAATAATCTTCAGAGCTGTGTATGATGTCTATGATTCCCAATTCTTCACACAATTCTTTAGTGAAGGGTGCCTAACTTAAAGTAGACATAGGTGCATCGACTGTAGCCTAGATAAACCTAAATTCAGCAAACAAAAGCTTTTCATAACTGCATTTCTTACACATATAGTGCTGGTAAATACGTTTGCATTAGAGAGTGTGAAGGGCTGTTAATTACTGTAACAAGGGGGAAAATGTAGGATACACTTTTTGCCCACTAGAGGGCTTCATTGTACCAGCATTGGTTTGCTTACTGTTATAAAATCAACAAATACTAGTAATGGCCACTACACATTGCATCACTCTAAAACATCTGCCTCGCCTTTTCATAAGTGTTCAAAATCATAAAGAAAGAACTCAGTGCACCTGAAAACCAGTTCTGTGTCTCTAAATGTTATGCATGAAGAAACACAAATTGTTTATTATTTGTTACCTGAAAGCTATATTGCTCAGGATTATTGTATTTTAATGCAATTATAGTATTACACAGGTGAACTCTTCAAATGCTCTTCTTTTTTAAAAAAATGAGACAATTGAAAAGAAAGAAAGGCTGTGTAATGGAGGTATGAGTCGAGCTCCTCTTCAGCGAAGTACATTAAAAAATGACCTCTTCAAGTTTCTCCCTCAAGGTGCAATCGGAGATGAAGAGGAAGTGGCGAAGCTGGACGGTGAACCGGTACTTTGCTGTGGACCTGAAGCAGCAGCGTCACCCATCGTTAGCGAGCAGTGGGGTGAACGGGGGCACACAGCTGTCCATCCTCAGCAAGAGCAGCTCGCAGATCCGTATGTCCAGCCCACAGGCGGAGAATGCAAATCTCAACCTGCCCACCTGAGTGTCTGAGCTGGCACTGCCTCCTCCGTAACCGTAACAATAAACACACACACACACACACACACACACACACACACACACACCATAAGACACACATCCAGACAACTGAAAACAAACACACAAATATCAGCAGACACACATGCACACACTTGAAAACCCACGCACACACACACACACACATAAACATCTTCCACATACACATAAAGGACCACTCCCTTTTTTCTCATACACTATTCCAAATACAACAGGCACAAGAGGCTGCCATGTTTGCTCTTTGCAGACATAATCTAATTAAATAGAAAACAAAAAAACAAAACAAAATAATTAATATATGGAAAAGCTTACATTAGTTTAGCATTAGCTATCGAAAACTAATTGTATCTATTGCCATGATTCCTGTTGTGGACAAAGACAAGTAGGATGAGGTTGGGTGAAATCTGATGAGTCTTAAATAGTGGTGTACAAGTCTTGATAAAGTGAACATTGTAAGACAAGGCCAGTGGGTTTTCTTACTATTTGAACATAACATTTAGTTTACAAAGGAAGGGAGGCTTCACTTTGCCATGATGAAAGATTTGTGTGCCACACCATGTACAGACAGTAAACATGGATATTCTGTTTAAAAAAGGCACATAGATTACCTATCACTTCAAATAATTTATTCATTGAAAGCCAACACTGGTATACTAAACAAGGAGGAGAGGAATTTAAAAGGACATGAACAGTTAGAGTTCTGAAATGTTTACAGTATTAGCTGATATTAAACTTACTAATTTCAAAAAGTAACTGGGATAGAAATTACCTCAAAGGGTCCTCTCTTTTTTGCTCCCATGACATAGGAAATCTATGCGAACTAGATTAGTAGTCTTATTTACAACTACAGGCTACATGTATACCAAATATTGCAGCATGTATAAAACTAAAACATGAAGTTGAAGAGGGTAAAATATTGTCAACCTAAATAGTGTAAGGTGTATGTACTTGTAAGAAGTGCCAAAATACTACTATTTTAATAATCCTTCATTCTGCAAAGCATAGTATCTATGGCAACATAGTGGAAGGAACACTGAAGAATCTTAGCCTTGCTTGTATAAATGCCTATGTGACAGATTAAATGTTTCATCTTTTTAGGGAGGTTGTAAAATTTATTTTTTTACAATCAGCCATAAGTACAGAGTATGTCAAAAAAATATGAAGGCTCAAGAATGAGCACTTAATTGTACGTGTAACTCTTGTCATTGTGCTCTGAATTTATATTTTCTTTTCTATTTTCGTATCATTTTTGTGAAGCTGTCAAATAAATTGGGGTGGGATGGGAGGGGTAAAGTACTAATGGAGTCCAAATCTGTAGAGTTAATTTGCGATACAGAAGAAAATAAACTGTGCTTCTCTCTCTCTCTCTCTCTCTCTCTCTCGGATGACATTCCGATAAAAAGTACAGTAGAACACCTTTGACATGATCAGAATAGAGTATTGCCTCTTGCATTGTGACCTGAAGTCAGTGACTTTGTAACTTCTATGAATATATTGCAGTGTGTTCTTTCTCAGATGTCTTGCGTTAAAAAAAAAAGTAATTGTTCAACTGAAATGTAATAGAAGCGTTGAGATCTTTCATGTGGTGTGTTCTAAAGAACATGCAATTTTAACAGTCTGTTTGTGGATGTCAGTATTAGGCTTCTATATCCTTTGCATCTTCAGGGGTATGGAGGGGCAGTATAGGGCCTTAGAGACATAAAACAGTAACCCACTTAGTTCACTTATCTCCCTTCTTTGAATCGTTCCTTTGAAAATATACATATCTGATGGATATACATAAATATATATCTGAAATTATTGACTCACAATGACATCGAATTGTCCCCATTCCTCAGTAAGGATGGTCTATTCATTTTTTTATTCAAGCTTCCAAAGTGCCTGTTGGGCAGAGTGACTCCAACTATGATCTGTCTAGTTTAAAATGACCTCACTGGTTTCATTTCTTTTCCATGGTAAACTTAAGAGAATATATGAGTATACATATTCTTTAATAGCTATTTATCAATTGTGAAAACATATGCCTTTATACAGTATTTTAGATCATGTTGTTGTAAATTACAGTATAATTTAAGGAATGCAAGATACTGTAATACGACCACTATATGTGTCAGTTTGATATACTGATACCTACTTACTGATTATGTGCCAGGTGACAATATATTCTCTAAATATTATTACTCTAATATTTTTGGGGGGGAACTGTTTTCCACATTGTTATTTTGCTTTGTGGATAGTACATATTTTAACAATTATAGGAGGAGACAAGACAACATTTTGCGACCCTTTATAACCAAGCCAGTTCGATGTCTAGCTAACTCTCACACCAAAACATGTTTCCTCAACAGTTCCTGACAATCCTGACTGTCCTAATTTGAAGAGTTGCTTTGTATTTTACTTTTATAGTCACCCCTCTGGGCAGATTGCTAAGAGAGTATAATGGAATGTGGTGTAATTCATTGCTATTATGTACAGAGTAAAACATGTTTTCTTATCTTTTAAGCTACTGGACCTCAGTGTAAATTAAATGGTTGCAATATATTTATTTGTTTAGAAAAGGAAAAGTTTTTCTCATGTGTTTGTAATTTAATTAACTTGCTCACTTTCCCATCATTTGGTTTGCTCATAGAAGACGCAGCAATGTTATGACAAATCATGTCAGAACTTCACGCGTTTGTATAAAACCGTAGCACAGCATTGTTAATGAGACGTGAAACTGAAATACAAATTGATGTGCGATATGTATTTGCTTTCTTTGCAGCTCTTACTCAGTAGGTGGGGCCAGAGAAGTGTGCATGTGTGACTTTGCCCTTGTCAATGACAAGGGCTCATATCATGCAACTGGTTGAAAGGTTTTAGTATTCTTCTTTAGTATGTGTACAGTCAGTATTTCAAGGAAGTAATGTGTGTATGTGTATGGATTTTCTTGCATTTCAAATGGTTTTCAATCCATGAAACTAGTGAATAAACAGCTCTTTCATTGTACAAAGAGGGCAGACACTTGAAATGTGTAACAGGGATGTGATTGCATTCAACCCTTGGGTGTAACTGAAAGCAACTGCATAAAGAAAGTGCATATATATATATATATATATATATATATATATATATATATATATATATACTATATGAAGAAGGTATGTGTGAGTTGGGGGGTGGGGGGTATAGAATTACCAACGATGGCTGTCTATAGACGTTGTGTGCCTGCATGATAATAAGAAAAATATAAAAACAAGATAAATTTCTGCTGCTTTACATGTTCTATACACCAGCTGTCAGTCTGAGTCTGCGCACTCGGATGAAAAACGACCATGTCTCAAAGCTGTTACAAAACGAGTATCTAGGTGAGCTGTTGAACTGTGCTTGTGTTCATGTCTGCTTGCCACTAGATGGTGTTGTGTTTTTACTTTGTTATTTTACCCGTGTTCCTCTTGGGAAAGAGATGGAAAATGTGAAGATATGGTTTATGGCTCTGTGGACCCCCCGGTGTTGGAACCGCCCAATTGAAGGGAAACTGGACGCCAGCAGAGCCATCTTTTGGCTCCAAGGCACGTCAGTGGGCCACACTGTGTCCTGCGACCGTGCCAAAGACTCTGGGCAAGCGGCTGGTGGATGACAGTGGGCAGCCTGTGCCATACTGTGGATAATTATCATCTGAATACTGAATGTAACAACTTGAACAGGAGATGTACTGTAACTATAGATACGCTGCTCCCTGCGCCTGCCATCGTTTTGCTTAATTGTACCAGCGATGTCCTTGCTTGGTGTATAAATATTCTCTTTTTCATATATGGCTCAGCTCTTGTTTTTGACAGGAAAATTGTGTGTGTGTGTGTGTGTGTGTGTGTGTGTCTTCTGGTTTATTTAGAATTTTGTCAGTGGTGTCTTTTCTTGTGTGTGTATGTGAGTGTGTGTGTGGAGGACAAGTGAGAGTAGTATTCACAGATATTCAGAACTGCTGATCTGATCCTCATCGCACTTCAATTATGCATGACACCTTTTCCAAGTACCTTTTCACCAGGCCCACTTAACTCTCCTGCAAAGGAATTCTGCAGAGGAGATGAGAAGTTCCTGTTAGACACTACCTACAATAAAAATCTCCATGGGCAGAACTGACACTGATATCATTACTTTTCTGGTTTATTTTGTTTTGAAATAATAGTATAATATGACAGAAGTCAGATACACAGGATCATACACACCTATAATCATGTAAATTAGAATCAGTCAGTTTAGATCATTTATATTTCATACAGGTAATACTGTACAGCCTGGGTAACCCCTGACCGCTTGATACTCAATTGAGATTAGTGGGTTTAGAAGTGGTTCATTCAACTTCATTTCCAGAGGTGTAAGCTGCATGAAAATTGAATTGGAGATTGAATTGGAGAGGTATACACCTAAACAAATCTGTTTGGAGTCAAACTAATGTTTATTGTAATCTAAGCTTTTGAATGAAGTTGTAATCAAAGCTTTTAAATGCTATTGTTTGCTAAATTCCAATGCAAGTATATGTCCATTGTAGTTTAATGCTGAGGCAATTATTGGTTGTGTCCATGCCCTTTTTGCTAACACTTTTAGCTACATTTACCCAGGGTAAATGATACACCCATCAAAACCCAACTGAAGTCTCAAGTAACATAAAAAGACCCATCCTACCAGAATAAATGTTGATGTGCAACATCATTGGTGAAATAAATAGCTCAAGATTTGTTATCTTACAGTATCAAATGTGCACCTTGGCCTTGAAGGGCGATGTTAAATATTATCAGCTAATTATCAGTAATCAGTAAATTAAATATCATCAGGGCATTATTAGTAAAAATCAGTAAATTAGCCAATATCACACTCACACTCATATCACATCTTCCAATGATTTTCCTCACAAGCACTGATTTACAAAGGTCTAGACCCTTTGGCCTCAAATGTAGGCCAGTGACTTTGATGTTACAGATACTATGAGCATACTACAATGATTATTCTGATGAAATCAACAATATATCAACAATTACATGTTGTAGTTGACGGACCCAGACCCAGACCTGTCACAGTACCTGCTGACGGAGTAACTATGAACTATAATCATCACATCACCTCATTTGACAAAGGGATGAACACACTCTCCATACCACGGGACATGCTTAAAGAGCACTCCCTTCTCCCATTACGCCTATACCCCCTGGTATTGATTTGTTCACTAAATGTTTTCTGTTCACTTACTTAGCTCATATTAAGGGGGAATGTAAATCTTTCCCCTAAGTGACCAGACCACATTTGAAACTCTAAACTCAATTCCCTCAAGAAAACAATAGAAGAGGTTTTCTAAGTCATTACCCTTGGCTGGCTCCATTATCTCTGCACACAAGTCTAGCCAAACAGTACCCTGTGGCTTTGTTTTTCTGCAGTAGTAAAAAGCCACAGGGCACTTTTATCAGGAGTTTTAATATATGGGCCCAACTAATATAACTTGCCCAGGTTTGTCACTGTAAACCACTTGAAATAAATTTCTTTGGCCTCCCTGTGGATTCTAATACAAGACGTGTTTTTGTCGAATGCAATGAAATGCTCCTACAGGGTATTGGATTCGGTCCTGCCCCCCCCCCCCCCCCCACTCTCTTCAGACAAAAAAAAAGCGAGAGACATACTGTGTAGTGCCCTTCAATGCAGATCCTAACACAGATAATAACAATACTCTCATCACTCATATAACTACTGTATAACTGTGACTCTGACCATTTCTAATGCACTGTGCACAGCAGCACAAAGAGTATCTATGCACACGCTCAACAGTCTGAAAGACTTAACAGAGCCGACATTGAGACTCAGTATTCCTACTGTAACAGTTTTCTGCAGTCATTTTGTTGCATTTCTCAAATTGTCATTAAAAATGCATTTCTCAGGATGGTTTGTGTGAACTGCAAAAAACTGTTTCTGCACTGTGTTTGTAACTTGCTCAAAATTCTTAGTTTGTCTCAAAAAATATTTCTGTAAGTGAAAATATCAAAAAATCAGAATGTGAAGTTCATATGCCTATTTATAAACAAGATGGTCAAAATAAGTTATGTTGTTAATACATCAGGTTACTTTATAAGCATTTTCCAAACAAAAGTTGCACAGTACTGTAGAAAACTGTAGAAGATCAGATATCAGGTTTCTGATCATATACTGCATAATTCTACAATTCTATTTTACTACAGAAAAACTGTACTACAAAGTACATACTGTACGCAGAAGCATACTAAAGCGAGTATCAGCATGATCAGACATGAAGCTGCACTCTGTTATACAGGTAAGTACAAGCACAAGTAAGGCTCATACTTACTTTATAGTATGATGAGATTCTAGTGATATCAAAAGAAAACAGAACACAGAGGTATAGTTTCCCACAAAGTATCAAGCACCCACACAGCCGTTTATATTTTTAGACAATTGGATTACAAAACAATGATGCCTATGCGAATAAATAAATACATAAACACACACAGTACATACAAACAGTCACACTTACATACTAGCATACAGGAATAAATAAGTTAACTACTTACAATCTACTGTAGCTGCACCCTCTGCCCACCACTAGGGGGCTTCAAAGCCATGATTAGAATGGGCTGTGCAAGAGTAATCTAAGGTGCCAGACACTGGCAGTGGCAGGGCTGTACCAGGGGTAATGCGCTGGATCTGACAGCAGCAGAGGAAGAAAAAAAACCTCCAAGCCCCAGAATTAATCGCCTGAGTACTCGTTAATATTCATCAAGGCGCTGCATGCCCCTATTCCCCCAGCTCTGCACACACACCCACACACACTCGCTCACATATGCACACACATATCACACACACACACCACATCTACTGCCACAGTCAACTCCACTCACAGAGGAAGAGAAAGTGGGTAGATGGCAAGGGTGTAAGGTTCTGGTGGGGGGTTGTTGGGATTGTAATAGCACAAAGACAGAGGCTGGAGTCTTCTGTGTCAGTGGGTTCTGTGTCAACGGAACATGCCATCTTCATTCATGTCTTCCATGTTCTCGGAGAGACACTGCAAGGGAAGCAGCAATGGTGGTGCTCAACAGCACCCAGGGTTCCTTAACCCATAAAACCACACGACTCCGCACATGGTTACTCTGCACCACTGTTTGACTGCCCGTAATGTCTGTGTGGTGACTGCGGTGTGGACGTTAGGCCTGGACCAGATGGAGAGACGCCTGCGTGCAGGAAGGCTTACACAGAGGCGCTGTTGGTACAACAGGAGGCTGCTGGCCCCTGGGTCTCGGGTTTCTCTAGCATGGAGATCTGGGTGAGGGTGATGCGGTGGCGTGCGGGGCTCAGACGGTTCTGTGTGTGCCACTTGTGTAGTCGTCGTTTCAGCTCTGCCTGCACCTGTCCACAGGGAGAGGAAACACACACACACACATACACACACACACAGTCAGATTGATGGGTATAACAGCAGGACAGTAATTAATATTCATACTTTTAAGTCTGGCCTGATATGAGATTTTTTTTTTAAAAAAAAGGATATTAGGATTCCAGACAACCCAACACCCAACCTACTGGTTCAATGTACTATCAGTACAGTAAGTTGTATTACAAGAACAAGTTGTATTACAAGTTGTATTGCACATATATATGCTGGATCTAAGTTGGGCCGACGTGAGTTTATAACAGTTCTTTTTTTTTGCACAACATGTCAAAGATATGTCACAGTACAAGTAAATTAATATTTTCAGAGTAGTCAGCTTGATTCTAATTCCTAAACTAGATGGTACCAAGGAGGAGTCCCACTTAATCTAGCACTAGGGTAATAGACAGTGTGATAGTTTTATGCTCTTTTCTATGTTTCAACAACTTGTTTCTGTCGTGTTTTTGATATTAAGCGGGTTCAAAATGATCACTACATTACTAAAGTGCAGTGGTCATTGCATTTATGATTAAGCAATTACAATTTTCTTTCATGCTTTAAAATCAGTTCTTGCATATTCAGTTCTTGCACAACGGTTAGGTCTGGTTAAAATACTCATATTTCAGTACAATAGTTCTTGAACAAAGCATTACATCTATTCAAACTCATCTTCCAGTAATGTGACTAAGGTTCCCTCCACAACATAGACATGCCTTCTGCAAAGAAGACACCAAAAACAATGCTGTAAAAACAATGAACATGCACTGTATTTTGGCAGCACAAGTGTGTGTTTCTGTCTGTGTGTGTGTGTGTGTGTGTTATTATTTTTGACCTATGGGTAAACACAGAGCCAATGTTCTCCATTGATGCACAGAGTGAATAATACATTAGACATTCGCCTCTTGGCAGAGAGCAGCCCAACTGAACAGCGGTTGTTTTATTCCCTGTTATGATCACGCCTCGAATGAAGGACGGTGACACAGATCAAGTCGGTGCAAGTAGGGGAGGAAGACTTTCTGGCACACAAATGAGAATGTCACACTCACCTCGCCGTTCAGAAAGCAGTACAGCAGAGCAACCACAAAACCCTAAAGAAAATAAATACATAAAATAGTTAACGAGAAAATGTGATTAATTCCACAGGCTTGTTCACTTGTCATGGAAATAAGTATTAGCCTCATAAAGGTACAGTGTGACAGTAATAAAGATGCAACAAATGTTGATTTGGGCATCAGTAGAAGTGCTGTGCTCTTGAAGAAAGAGACCTCTGCCTGTGCAGAACCCTATGAAACTCCTGAGACACCATCCTGGACTCTGTCAGACCCAGCTGGCACCAAATATGGTCATGAACACGCAGTAAGAATCCCAGAAATGCTTTGGACTCTTATCTCTTCCTCTGTACCTGGAAAGAGCCCATGCCGAGCTCAATGTAAAGTCTGGCGTCCTCGCCCGTGTCCTCAGGGAGAAAAGCAAACACAGTGTAATGCATGCCAAACAGCGGGATGAGGAACAACGTTGACTTGGCCAGCCTCCTGCAACATAAACACACACTTGTGTTAACTACATGATTGATATCTGAAGGACTTTTCAACCTGGGCCCCAAATCTGTTTCTTTTTACAAAAATGACCAAATTTGGATTCAGTATTGAGTTATACCACAATAACCATCTACTACAATATGGTGGTTCAATGTAATCCCATAGGGCAATAACTGAAAATAGCAAAAGATTTTAAATAGCCAGATTTAAAGTACCAATGTACCCCTAATAGTGCAGTCCACAAACCTAATCAATCATCAATTTTTGTGTGAAATTAGGGGTTTGTGCTTGCAGTTATCCATTCAGTGTCTAGAATCCCAGCCAGTCAATGCACTGTGTTATGAGCAGGAAGTAAGGGCTATATATTTAAATTGTTGCTGAGCTTAGATATGAAATTGATCTTATATTTTCACCACAATCCTAGGCTGTACCTCTAACCCTCAGCCATGTGAAAACTGTGATCTGGGTGTGCATCACTGAACCTTTGGATTATAAGGACACACATAACATTACAAAGCCTGGAGGTTGTAGATCTTTAGTAATGTCGTTAGGCTCCACTAAATGGATGCTCTAATGGTCACTGGCCACCTCTGGAGAATTCAGCTCTGCTGTCAAGCCTTGATGTACCCAGCTAAAGGTGAAGCTGTTTTAAGAGGCTTGTTGTGAAAGGCGGACTTCTAACCTGAAGGGACCTGACAACCCCAGTTGTCACTGCAGAAACGTTGCAGCCCTCGATGATGCCACACTTAATATCATCTGGCTTGACAGAGGCAGCTCAAGACTGCTCAAGATGGCTGGTGAGAAAAACTGGGTCTGTGGTTGGCATGGAGCTGGAGTCACTGACATCAGTAGCAGAAATGAGGATACTGAACAGACTGCTATCTATAATAATAACCACCCCCCAACCCCCTGCACAACACATTCTCCAAACAGAGGACTATGTTCAATAGCAGACTCTTGCAAGCTCAACAGACAGTTTCAATCAAAAGTAGGCTATTCCCATCAAGTTACGAAACCTTCTAATTTGAACATCCGAAAGACAGTGAAGAACACCATCGCTGGGACAGCCCAGAATGCAACGAGCGGAACTGTAGTTTTACTCAGAGGATTACAGAGGTTTCCATGACAACTCACATAAAGTTCCCAGTGTCGCTACCTCCCACAGCAGGGGACCTGAGTTTCTGAACCAGGATCCGGATCACATTCACAAAGATTAGGAAGTTCACCTGAGCATGGAAGGAGAGAGAGAGGGCTATTTTAGGAGTTTAGAAGACTGAACTACAGTTTCAATAAAACTATACCCAACTACTCCCATCAATTTATGAAAATACACTCTGGCTGATTCAATTTTTTAAATTTGTGTTCTCATGAATGCTCATTGACATTCTATAATTAATAAAATACACATTTGTATGAGGCAGGTTAATCCTTTTAGATTTGTTTTACAAAACACTTCCTAGGGCTTACATTTCTACAGTGATAGTGGACAGATGAAAACAACACACAACACTTGTGCAGTGTTTCCCATGCTGATTACATAAATGACTTACTAGCAGTGAGGCTGTTATTGGCCCTTTGATTATCCACCAGATGAAAGGATTGTCTGTGTCGTCCCAGCATCTGTGCAAACACATAAATATGTAATGTATGCTAGGAAGACGCTTCACACGCTTAACACAGAACTGCAGGACCCATTATAGTGTGTGTGTGTGTGTCTCTGTCTCTTTCTCTGTCTCTCATGCGTCTGTGCGTGTATGTCTGTCTGTGTTTATGAGTGAGTGACAAAATGATCAATTGATGGCAGTAATTAAATCAGGCATACCCTCTGTTGTCACAGAAGTTTCTCGTTAGGACCCAGATAGTAAGCACTATGGATGGAACACCTGGGGAAAGACAAGCACCCATATTTTTTTCTTGTCTAAACAATAATCCTTTACAATTTTCACATGCAATTGAAAATGTTGGATAATTCTGACATATATTAAACTCATATTTCATATTGAGAGCTGGTCCAATCGGGAGTGGTCTAGGATTGAAAAGTGTTCTGTGAGTCACAACACCAGCATCTCAGTGCTGGTGCTGATAGGATCATATTTATTGTGCAGCAGGTTTATATCTAGCCTATGAAATTGGATTTTAGCAAACAGCTGTGTCCACCCTGGGAGAAATGGGGGTCGTGGGGGTAAAAAGCTAGCGGCCACCACATACCCCATCCGGTGAGGATGTACCACCAGAAGTACTTGCTCTGTGAGACAAACGTTAGCGCCAGGAGGCTCTGCAAGTAGATGCCCTCAACCAGTAGCCAGAAGTAGTTGGCCAGGATGCAGAACTGGAAGAAGGCCACAGCAGACTTACAGGCAATCTGACAGGGAGGAAAAGCATAATGGAGCTGAATGAGTAAACCTGTGTAACATAAAGGTGATGTTAGAAGATCAGACTTACAAGCTGTCAGGAGAGAAGCAGACTATGGGTGGGCACAACAGCAAACACACACAGTCATATCAGTCTTTAAAAGCAGATAAATTAGAAGTGAACGAGGTTTGAACCTAAAGGGGCTAGTCCTTGTTGCTAGCATGCTAAGAGCAAACACTGTACCAAATGCTTATGCCTCAACCATGCACTCAACCACAAAACACTATAACCATTTCAACTTTATGAACTTGAAAGGCAATAACTTGATGAGAAGAACAAATTTGTACAAGTATATGTAAACAAAATAAAATTATCACAGTCAGCTACTTTACATAAGTTCAATGCTAATTTATAGGGTCCTTGTAGTTTTCTCTTCTCCCCTCTTGTCTATTTTTTTTTCATATTTGCCTTTGAGATTAACAGAAAAAAAACTGTTAAAAAAAACTGTAGGATTGCATTTTATTAAGAATTATTAACTGGCAATTTTAGGGTGTCTTAATTAGAATAAAATATGAATTACTTGAATATCCAGGTCAATATTTCCATAAATCCATCTTTTCTCCTGTTTGCTAAAGGGATACTGATGGCAGGCCTACTCAAGAGGAGGAAGATCTAGGATTCATCAGTTTTGCAGAGGTAGCACCACTTCAGAAATCAATGTGTGCTGATGTGTTCAATTTCACCAGACAAGAAATAGCAGGATACTATTTTGTTACTGTTTTATAGACACATTTTACAGCTGTTTAGTTTGCCCTGACAAAAGAAAAAAAACTTGGTTTGTCTCTGGGAGAAGGGATAAATAAGACAGAAATAAACCCTGCAGTTGTGATAAGAACATTTCAAAAATTCAACTCAAAATTATTACAATAATCCCTAAAATTCCCTCTCTGAAGTAGGACTGTTGCTTGGCAACAGGGAATGCTTCCCATGAAATTGTAAATACAATTGTCTTTACCATATACCATACTTCTAGAACGGCTGTTAGAATAAATAACAATTGTCATGCCATTATACAAAATACTGCCTATAATTGTTATCTGATGACCAAATCACATACGTTAAAGGCAGCAGTCCTTCTTGTGTGTTGGAGCCAGATACAAATCTTTAGGCGTATAAAGTGAAACAAGTGGGACACTAAGGCAACCAAAATGTGTGATGAATAAATGTGACTTGTGTATATGCACTTGATTATGACTGTGTGTGTACAATTCTGAGTCTATGTGTGTGTGTGTCTGTGTGTGTGCGTGTTAGTTCTCACTGTGGACATGAAGCAGTGGTCCAGTGTTTCATCAGCAAAGAGAACAGCATCCTTGATAAACACTGCACTGGCCCTCAGGATGAAGGAGGCAAACAGGTTGATGTGGATGTAATTTCTGGTGCAGTGGAACTTCCTATCAAGGCCAGCATAAAATCAGTTGTCAACATAAATGAGCCACAGCCACCAAGATTGTGTAAATCAAAATCAGCCACCAGCAAGCAAGTCCCTCTATCCACTCAGTCTGCACCAACAGTCCTCAATTGGTACATCTGATCAGTGAGTTTTATATAGATACCATAATACATTTATTCCAAGATGAGTACATCATGATTTAAAATGGAAAAGCTTCTGTGCTTATAAAATAAAATAATAATAAAATAATAATAAAAATACATATTCTGACATTCAAGAATAAGAACACATTGAAAGCACATTTTAAGAGTTTTTGCTTTTTTGTCTTTACTATAATAGTCGACTGTTGTCGCTCTCTCCAATAAATTAGTAATAACAATAGTTCAGTAATATAAGTACAATAACAGCCCACAAAATTACCTTGCTTTTGCCGACAGATGAAGGCAGGAGAATAATCTCACTCACCAGTAATAGTAGCATGTAAAATAATTAGCAGTAAGTGCTAAATTATTTGGTAATGGTTCCATTGTTCACCTGAATGCAGCAAAAACAAATATAGCTGAGATGAGAGAGACCAGGGAGGTAGCGTATCCTGCTGTGTACACCCGTCGAAAAGTGGAGAAGTAGCTTGTCTGAAACACACACACACACAATGTGCAGTCTAGATCAGTTCTCCAGCCCTGTGCTTTCCCCAGCGCAGTGACTTTCCATGTCCAACAATACCATCCTAATGAGTACTTCTGAACTCAGTGATGCTTAACATAAGGACTGTCATCAAATGTTGACCTCCAAATCCTTGCCAATGAATTAATCATGAACTCCTCGATGAGTTCATGGTGAAGACCCCCCTCCCCCCTTGCTGCTTGCAGAGAGAAATGGCCTACAGCAAAGGGCAACCTCAATCCATTACGAAACCTATAACTCTGCTATGGGCAAGACAACCCACATGAAAACATAGCACAGCAAAAATACTACAGTGTACACTATCATTTTATAATCATAGGAGATCATTATTTCAATTTTATCATATACTGTACATAAATTTTCAAACCAAAAACAACAACATATTTTTTAAAAATCTAAAGATAGATAGATAGATAGATAAATAGATAGATAGATAGATAGGTAGATAAACAGAAAGATAAATAGAAAGATAGCCTTTATGTGGACAGGATAGTTACTGCAAGAGTGACAGGAAACAAGTGAGAAAGAAGAAAGGGATGAGCCTACCTCATATTCAGGCTCTTCCCCAAAGTCACAGGCCACATTATAAGCAGGGTGTACATCACTCCAGCCATCCTTGGTACAGTTTCTGAACACATGCCCTATGGAATATAAAGATATTATTAGCACATGCACCACAGTTTCCAACACCACTGAAAACCCACTACCTCTTGCCTCAACCTCTGCACTGTGAAATGAGCTAAGTGACTACAGTATATTAAAGCCTTGTGTCCTGCAGTGCACAGCTCCATAGTGTGTCAGGGTTATGGTGCTCTTAAGCTGTCTGATAGCTGTCACTCATACAAGCTCTCCTTTTCCCTCTCTCTCCCTCTCCCTGCTGTTCACTTCACTGTTTACATTCTCACAGCCTCTGACTCAAGTTACCACAGAGCCACCTTATGACCAGAGGTGATGAACTCAGGTCACCATCAGAGCTGAAAATAACATGTTAGACATGACCTATACGTTCTGCACTCAGCTGCTCTTTTCTACTTTCAGAGCTTTTCCCATGGATTTGATCATAATGACAAAAATAGAAGCCTAGATTTCAACGGCTATACACTAATCTCACAGCTCACGAGGTTTTAGGAGGAAAAAAAGCAATTAAAGACAAGTGATAAACAAGCCTATTCCAGGAAATGTACAATTCTTTTATCTGTTCGAGCACAGAAAGGAAAAAAGCTTACAGCTGAGCTGTAATCACAATGATATCCTAACTGGATTTTCCAATATGAGAAGAATCAGATTTAGTCACACATTGTTTACACATTCTGGTCAGACATCGTTTATGCCATAATGAGGATTTAATGTGTTTCTATTTTTGTGTTTGTTTCCTCTCCTCTGTCCTCTTACAGATCATCTGTCTGTGAAGGCCAGTCGTTAATCTTCTATCAGCGAGGGGCTGAACCTTGATAAGCTGAACGGGAGCTTTTCAGAGCAAGGCTCCTTTGAGTATTCAACTTGCAATATGGGGAAAAATCTGAAATCAGAGCTAGATAAAAATAAAACGACAATATTAAAAAACAGGTATCTTGGGACTCAGTGATGTTCCTGGGGTTTTCATGATTTGTTTTTCAGCCATGCCAGGGTAACACCAGGGTGAGAGGGGGAGCTGTAAATTGATTTAGTCCCACAAAATGAAAATGTATGTGTGAAAAACTAATGTCCAAACGCTAGCTCACTTTAAAAAAAAAAAAAACTCTTTGGCTAAATTTCGCATTCCAGCATATCTAAAGGCAATGATAAAAAGGAAAAGCAGGTCAAATCCAGTCTGATATCAGGGCTGGCTGCCTCACTATGTCTCTGGGGCTTCTGTGTCTTTCTGGCTCTGTATCATCCACAGACACTGCCCACAGACAACTGACCCGTAGAATATGTAAACTACGACACTTTGGATCGGAACCCATGACTGTGAACGTCACACAAACACATATATAGCCCCCAGACACAGCAGGGGATGCACCCACACATACACCACCATTTTCCCGCCAACCCCCTGCATCCCCCTACCCCCTGCAAATCAAGCACACTGTGGGAATAAATAACACCACAACCTTCAACATTGCTAATTTGGACCATGCAGAATCTCAAGAAACTTGGTTAGCCCAGGGACACACATCAAGCAGCTTCAAGCATTAATTGTCACCCCTTCTCTGTGCAAAATAATGAACATCTAAAATATATACAGAGGCCTCCATAATTATTGCCACCTCTGGTAAAGACGACTATAAAGTGGAATAAAAAAAATCTTTATGGAATTTATGTTGTCTCACAATGAAAATGATAGAGAATAGTCCCACCTCAAAGAGAGAGGAAACATAATCCATAAAAAAGAAATAAAGATTTTTCACTAAAACACATGCCACAATTATTGGCACCCTTATAAAATAATACATAATAATGTAACTGAATAATTTTTCAACCCGTAATGTGCCTGTGGACTTTCAAGTAGTAATCCATGACTTAATGGTTCACTATGATATAAACATGAAACAGATTAAATAAAACAGAGGTCAAATACCCTAGTCATTTTCTAACATGGGAAAGAAACAGAACAGAAATAATATTTTAAATACAATTTTAAAAAGTGTGCTCAATTCTGTTCCATTACTTTTCAACCTCCATATGCTCCCACTTGGACAAATGATCACAAACAACTCTATCTCTTATCATAGCTATGCCAATGACACCCAAATTTACTTAGCTTTGTCACCTGATGACTATAAACCCCTTGAGTGTCTTTATCAGTATGTAGACCAAATTAACAACTGGATGTCACACAGTTTCCTTCAGCTTAACACAGACAAAACTCAAGTAATTATATTTGGAAAAAAGGAGGAAAGACTCAGGATTGCCGCTGTCCTCGAAACAAAGATGCTAAAAGCAAAAGTGACTGTTAAAAATCTTGAGGTCTTCATTGACACTGATCTAAACTTCAACAGTCACATGAAAGCAATCACTAAGTCAGCATTTTATCATGTAAAAAATATTTCCACACTAAGAGGTCTAATGTCAAAATAGGATTTAGAAAATGCCTGTTGTGGATCTGTCCAAAGTTTCTTCCTTGGATAAGGTAAGGTTTTACCTTGCCTTTGTTGCTCTTGGATGCCCTTTGTTAATGTGTGGGAGTACTGCTCTCTGCATGCTCCTTGTTAATGTCTGTAATGCGCCACAATTCTAGAGACTTGCATAAATATAACTGAATTGAATTGAATTGAATTGAATTGAACTGAATTGAAAAATTACCTATCTGGCTCACAGTGATATGGCACCAGCAATGTTTTAAAACACACACATGCACACACACACACACACACACACACACACACACACACACACACACACACACACAGCTCATCTGTGGTGGACTTGTTTGTGTATGGTGTCCACTGGGGTAAATCACCAACCAAACAACACATACTGCATTGATTGACTGCATTCATTTGCCCTCTACCTCAGGGATGGATATTCTCAGTATGATAACTAATAAGGTCTTAATTTACTTCCCACCTCTCTTCAAGACTGGTTGTTGCTGGTGGGGTGTGTTGTCGTGGCAACGTGGTGATGGGAGGCCGCTGCAAGGGGATGATCTAATCTGGGGTTGTCACTGAGCTATATGGCTCAGTGGGGGTCATGTAGAAATGAATGTCTAAAGTCATGGTGGAACACTAAATTAACATTCAATTCATCAGCACAGTTTTTCAATTGCTAAGAAGGTTTTGTCCTATCTTTAGTCACATTTTCAAATGTATACAATTAGCAGACCATTGGCCTGTTCAGCAAATCAAGCATAGCATTAGTTCTGGCAGGCAAGCTGTCAGCTGATAGCCCAGGTGACTGCATTATTTGGTCAATCTGTTTGGTCGAGCTGAGAGGTGAACAGGTCCTGCTTTTAAGCTGTTCTAACATGTCTGTTCTCACCGCTCCTTTTGCAAGCCACTCTGCTAGCCACCTCCTCCCAAACTCCACCTGTTTGTTTATCTGTCATAAACAATGCTGTTGTCATTGATGCTTGCTCTGTTCTGTATGCCTCGTGGGGGGGATCTTCTTTGGGTAGGGAGGTCCCAGAACAGAGCCATACAGCCAAATGCAACTTATTAAATTAAATATTATTAAACTTATTAAAAGCAAATATTAATAAACTATTTTGACTAAAGTGGTCCTGATCAAATTTCTATGATGCTTACATTTTCTTTACAAACAAGGTCATCCCCATGCCAAAACCATTTACAAGTGCTAACGCACAGAGTGCCAGAAATGGAAAACTAATGTTCAAAACCTTAAATACAGTCTAAAACCTAAGTTCAACAGTGCTGTAACATCAGCATAAAGGTTAGATAACAATTATTGAATGAACACTGAACAGATTATATAATAGAGACATAGAATTGAAACCTTTTTGGCTTGAACAGGAAAGGATGTACATAAATGTTGAATATATTGTATTCTAATATCAGAGAACAAGGTACAATACTCCATTCATACATTCTAGGTCCCCTTTAAACTGTAGACTATGGGCAGCACTGCGTGCAAACAGAAGTAGAACAGAGAAACTAAAATTAAGATTTTAGAAGTGCCGTCAGTCGTATTGATTTTGTATTTTGAAAATCTGTGTACCACGATTGGCTGTGTTCATTGTGTACAGAAAACAGGTGCTTGTGTTTGGTAAAATTACTTGATTTTAAGCCAGGTTGTATTTTGGTGGTATTTTTGATAAAAAAAAAAAAACTAACTAAATATTTGGTTAACTGTGTGATGTACAGTAGGTGTGCTGTGTTAAGAGTGTAGGAAAAAATATTTTAAGTAGTATAGGTTAATATTTCCTTGCAATATAAAAACTATAAATGTGGTGGTTAATGATTACCTAATTAATAACATTTAATTTTTTAATCAATTCAAACAGCTCCTGGCTCAATTTCAAGTCAAAGACAAAAAAATGCAACTATAAACCCAGTTGCCTCTCAGCAGTCATCAAAAATAGTAGGCCAGATTTTTTCCCTTAATTCACAGACCTGGCCAGAATACTAAAATTAATTCACAATTTATCACCAACAATGATTAAAGAGCAATGCCATAATGATGATGACTGGGAGATGGGCGCTACACCAACAGACCTTGAGTGTGAGTGAGGAGCTGGAGGATGTTGGCGCAAGACAGATTAACCACCTGGCCCAGCTCCGCATGGGGCCAGCACTGGATACCATCCCACTCTGTGCCACAGCCTGGACAGACAGACAGACAGACAGACCGACAAACAGATGGAGTTAGACACACACCGAGGGAAAATAAACTGAAAAAACGGTAGGCCTATCAAACACACTTGATGTGTCACATGTCATGGGATGCAGAAACAGTTGCAATGTTCTATTTGTCATATATATTTGTACCAAACACATATTACCAGTTATTAATATATAAATATAATATAATATACTTTAACATCATAAGAATATAATTATTACTTTTGTCAGAACAGACAACTATCAGTGAATCTGAGACACTGCTACACTGCTATTACACTGCTCACTAATCATGCAATAAATCAATGGCCTTTATGATCCAGATGATTTACATGTACAATCACAAAAGTTTTCCATTTATACATTAATGCTTTTCTCTAATGCTTTTTACGGTACCTTTGTTCTGAAATGCATGTTTACTATGCATATTATCTTTTTTTACTGTAATGTTTTTGATGGTCTTTTGTGGTGCTCCACTCAGCCAAAACACTGTACTAACATTATCACACACACTATCACTGAAATTGCACCAGGGAATAATTATCCAAAGTCATCATTAAATCCCAAACCACCTGCAGATAAGCAAGGTCTTTCCTTATGTTCAGTGGTACATCAAATCTATAATGTGCTACAATTAGCCAGAAACAACCCCATAATGATAGAGTGTCAGCCTGTTTCCATGACAGGAACACCAGACTGAGAAATGAAACAATAAGGAAGAAGAACAAAGACTGAAAAAAAAACATCTGAAAAAAGAACACCTTGGCAACCTTCTGGTTCTTGCCATAGAAAACCCTTTCAAAAGGAACACAGACTGGTGATTTCTTTACTTCATCACACACCAAATTAGGTTACAGCCACTGGAGAAATTAAACATGACCATAAACTAGAAATATGGGAGTGATTTTTGGTTCTAGAAGGAAGGACAGAAGAAAAAAACAGAAAGAAAGAAGGCACACAATTGTTAGAGTGCATTGCATCTTTCCCATTTTTTTTCATCACTGAAATACCTGTCATCCTTTGACTGCCCATTCTTATTACTAGGATTCTATACGGCACATTTCTGGCTTCTCGTGAAATCTGCTTGAGGGAGGTTAGGTAAGTGGTATAAACAGTGTCCCCAGCTCTCTATCTCTCGCTTTTGCAGGCTACAGACAACATACGCATGCATCTTCAGGGTGTGTTCACCTTCAGCGTTCCCTTAGTGTCATCTACGAAGAGCCCAGACCATTAGAGGGGATAGAATTTCATGTTTTTACATCAAGAAATTTCAGCTCACAATTTCACGAATATTATTAATATATTCTTACTTGAGCTATCATAAAATGAACGCATGACTTGACATTGGTCCACTTGACAGTGAGTCCACAATATGGCTTGTCATGACTGTATGACTTACGTAACTTAAAATCAATGGAAACATTTTTGTCTTTCAACCTAATGCATAAATTGGCTGTAGGTTATCCCTAATGATGTGTTTAACTCTATGGGTCTAACTTATGTAACCTCAAAATCAATAAAAAAAGATTGTTATTCTTGAAGCCGAAGAGCATATGTTTGTCCATTTATTTCATGTTTCAGGTGGAGTTTAGTTGACAGGAAAGCTATTGAGCACTAGGCTAATTGAATTTTCACTGCATTCCCATGGGCTAATTCCAATGACACAGAAATTAGGGATGCCTTCAACAGAGTTTGGAGTTTACATGGTTTTTCCATCAAGGCACTAATGCATTTGCTCTGTCTTTGGGTTCTAAGAAAACAGTATCCCCTGAGCAACTACTATGGTGCACACATATACACACAGGCACCACCTCACACACACACACACACACACAAGAAAAACAGTCACCCGTGCACGCATACTGGTGTTAGAAATCTTTGTCTCTGCGCCATACATTTTAGACTTTTGTCTGCTGATTAACCTGCAAGAATAAATTAGTCTGGTTTCAAAAGGTCAAGCTGTCTGAGGGCATATCATAGTGGCTATGCTGACACTATCGTTTCCCATACAAACTCCCTCCATCTCTCACTCTGTCTGTTTTAAAGGAGGAGTCCCCTTGTTCATACTCTTTTTCCACAACTGCCTGGCAAGAAAAATCGGGAAAAGGCAGTGAACTAGGGCTACTTCTTACACGGTATAATCTACTAAGTTCATCAATACATATTAGCTCATTCATGGCCAATAAAGCAATTTCCACCATAATGGTTTCCTGGTTACATCAAGATGGCTCTTAGAAGAATGAAGGGTATAACAGCAGTAGACTGATGGTTGGAAATTCAATAAACTCTGTTCATATATCACACACGAATGAGATTCTCCACTGAACTGGTTCTGTAATCTCTGAACAGCACTGAAACCATATGCCCCCAAAGCAAATAACCATTTGGGGCTTTTATGCAAAAGTTGGGTGGCTAGAGATGGCCAATCAAAGCGTGAAGCACTTTACTCTACTTTTGTCATTGCTACAAGCCATAACACGTTTTCCTAGGGATGTGACACTCGCTTTTCTGTCTTATCTAACATTCAGAGCCATAAATGTTTAAACATAGTTGCATTGGAACATTGACTCCCACCTAGAATATTATCAAAACTGTGGCTTGTTGAGAAAAAGACGTCTCTGGGGCTCAAAACAAGCGATTCCAAAAAAGGCAGATAAAGCTAGGATGAGTGTTATTGCCGTGGTGCACATGTGATGGATACCCACCCATCCATTCACTTTGGTTACGCGATTCTGTCCTTCTGATTTTGATGCAGGCCTCCTGAGCTTTCATATGCTCCGAAATTATGGCACAGTCTGGATGGATGGAACACGCCTGCAGGTGTCAGAATCACAGCAATATTAGGACACCCAAAAGTTGTGTGTGCATGCGTAAGACTACAAAAGAAAAAGCAAGTGCCTTTCCGAAGCAAAGTCTGTTTAAATTTAGCTCTCTGTACCACTAATTCATCAAGACTGCACATTTTCTCGTTTTCGCTCCGTTCGTGTCTGTGCGCGCATATGCTTGGGTGTCCATGAGTGTCATCAGTCATTTCAATATGGTAATATATTTCATCGGCACAGAGACACGAACTGAACCATCATTCATATGTCTACCTCACTAAAAGAAGATTTACCTGATTTGAAATGACGAATCGACTCGAAAATATACCCAACAATTTCAAAAATGGGGTGGATTAAACGCAAACGCAAGTGCTCATTAATCTGAGCGCTTGACAGTAATAATGGATCATTTCTTTCATTTTCTGGTTGCCATTTCCACGTGGTAACCTAATGCACATTCTTTTGTAAAAATAAAGCCGATTCATACAGACCCCAACCGAAACTTTTTAAAAGATTTAGGCAAACTTACCGTTCCAAAGAAAGTTACAAATATCCACAGACGAAAGACATCCATAACCAAAATCTTAGAAAGAGCGAACAAGTGACCCCGAGTGTCCAAAAAACAGGTTAACATGCTGTGTCTGATAACGCAGTAAAATAACGTCCCTTTTCTACAGAACTGCCGGTGATAAACTGGAGTTTCCATTACAAATCACAAAGAAATGCAGGACCACGGGGCTTTTCCAGCCTTTGATATTACTGTTTTCTTGAATAAAGCCCCTCATCTTTCCAAAGCATTTAGAATAACTGAATGGTAAAATGTCGACACTCAGCGGCAGAGGTCTATAAAATTATTTAGCACATAATTAATGCCAACATCTGCACAGATATTGCTGAGACTCCACGCCAAACCGATAAGCTCGCGCCCTACTGTTGATTTTCAGAATGAACATTGTCCCCCGATACCAGGGAGGCAGTGTGTCTTACGTAAGCACAAGGCTGTAAGACAAGGTTTAAAAGAGGATGCCATCAAAAAATGATGCAAACAGAAGAACAGCTCTCTCATAAGATCCTATTAGGTTTGACATTTTGAAATTGCTGTACTTAAACAAGATCCTGCCAACGGTTCAATCCCATGGCCTTTGAAAAATATGAATCTAAGCTTTACTCAGCCACCAATTAACAATTGTAATGAATTACGTAGGCAGTCAATTATTTAGTTCTTCTTATTTCAGTTTGGGAGTCCTTAAACTCATCTACCTGAAAGGGTGTGTGTGTGTGTGTGTGTGTGTGTGTTTTGCCTAATTTATTCCTAGTTATCCTCTCATTTATAATACATCATACGAATCTTCTAGTCACCTGGGATAACGTCTGTTGTGAGGAGAGCTTCTCTTTGGAAGTGTTACACCCCTGCCCTCTCCATATCCTTTGCTGTCAAAAGACATCAACCAACATCACCATACAACACAAGTAATGATTAGGCCTACCACAGTCATTTTCTTTACTACATCATCAATCCACAAGAGCATAATTAATTTGAACAGGCATATCTGATGTTCACTCTACGAGATGCTGACTGAGGCATGTTTAAGTGCTATCCACTGTAAAAAAAAAATAAAGCAAAGTGCAGTGAATACTGATTGTAAGAACCTTCTTTCAGTTTTAAGGCGTGTCCTATCTCCTCCTCACATGTACAGTGAACCAACCAGGATTATCTCTCAGACACCAACAGCAGGAACTCATTTTAATAAGTGAAAATAGTGGTATTTATGACTATATTAGGTCTGCGTAAATGGGGAGAACTGAGACTAGCTTCATGTCTCAGAGACCTAGCCTAGCTACCTAGATCGACACAGAGTAGAGGTGCACTGGCCATTAGGCCAACAGGGATAAATCAGTGTGTGGGCTGCCACACCTATGAGCTGGTGGACCACGAAAATTAAATGCATATGAAACATAATACTGCTTCAGTCCACCTTATCACAGCCAGCATACAAGTCTGGGGCCAAATTTCTTTTCAGGTGTTCCCATGACCCAGAGTAGCCAATACAGCAGATATTCTATGAGTGTTTGCTCTCCACTGATCTCAGAACAACAGTGGTGCTCCTGAAACATAATTATTGACTTGGATGTAGACAACACTTGGACATCTTCGACTAGGTGTGCAGCAATACAATGTTACATCATTATATCAAGATTCAAAAGCATGTCAATATGCATTATCGTTGCAACAATATTGTGCCATTTCATTTAAAAAATACATTACAAAATGACAACTACAACTATTGAAAAATGTTTCCTCCAGGACTAAATTTACACAAATTCTTGTAAAAACATTTGACAGCTTTGTAGCTTGGCTGAATTGGCTGTATCGTATTGAACCATAAGCCCTCCTGTATCAAGCTGAATGGATTGACTATTATTACACCCCAAAGATCCACATACTTTTACATGGTGAAGAAGGGGAAGGAGAGGTCTTGACATGTGATCTGAAGGAAGGGATGAGCAATCATGGCTGAAGGACTAGGACTTGCCACCCAGGGCAGAGGTTGCTGTTGAGGAGCAAGAGAATAGAGGATCTGAGGGAGTGAGACAAAACAAGTAGCAAGTAGGAACACAAGAAAAATAAGGGTAATGCAAGTAATTAATAGGCATAGATGAGGAGTCTGATGAATATATGGTAGTCTTTGAGGGGATTCAGGGGGGAGGCCAATAAAAGGGAGCTAAAATAATCTAGACCGGACATAAAGAATGAATAGACAAAGCTTCAGCGTCACTGATTTAAGAGAAAGGGTGGCTGCAAAGAGGTTATGAGACTTGAGATAAACATTATTTTCATTTTCGTAGCAAATTGAATGTTATGCAAGATGAACTCCATATTGACTCGGCTGCACAGGCGAGTCTGATCCATTTTACAACACATTCAATTCACAATCTTGTGTGTTGTAATAAACTGTAGAGAGTTTGATTAACTAACTTTTCTAATGAGAAACGGGGTAGCTTGCATTGATGATGAAGGAGACAGTTTTTATGGAGTGTGCCCTTTAAAGAAGAGGAAGATAAATGTCTTTGACAGCCTTGAAGCTGGATATAAACCAACTGTGTGGATTCTGTCAGTTTCCCCATTGCCTTTGGCAGGCCATGGCCTGACTCATCATTCACCAAGTGGACAACAGATTATAAAATATTTTTTGGCTACAGATGATAGATAGGGTCATATATTTACTGTCTGTTAACCACCTCATCCTTCACATCCTTCACTAATAAAAATTGTAGTTTGCAGTGAGCCTTTTGCTCTGCAGGTGGATGATCATCTTGTTACAACTAACAAACACACAAACAAGGCATGTGAACAGGAATTACATAAACTAGAGCTTTACTTGATCTTAAGGGCAGGGAACATACAGCAATGTAACTCTTCAAAAATTATTAATTATTAGTGAGAATTAAGGACATTAGTGTAAATTACAAATAAATGGCAACTGTAGGAGGAGCTTAGGGGTATGCTTAAAATTGGAGCAATGAGATCAGGACCTATATTCACAAAGAATCTTAAGGCTAAAAGTAGCTCCTAACAGGCAAATTTAGGAGAAACTCTTAAAAATAATGTGCGTGTCAGTCATAACTTTAGGACTCTTTAGGAGTAATTCACAAAGACATTTAGCGCTAAAAGTAGCACTTAAGTCTGGGACATCTTAGGAGTACTCCAGAGGACTCCTAATTCACTAAGACCAATTCATAAAACATCCGAAGGCATGTATGCATTGTATGCAGAACGTCCGTAATCTTTTGAAATGCACATGCAAGGTCACGTATTTGAGGTATCTGTTATCAGGGAATAAATATGCACCTTGCAAGAAATGCAATAATGGCACCAAAATCACTGTCGAACAGTATATGCACTTTATCATCAACATACAAACTCAATAAGTATACTTCCTATCAATGCAAACATGTCATCATAAACGCAGTGCAAATATTCTTTGTCAATCCACAGTATATTCGGTTACCATTTCATTTGTAGCCTGTGATCTCCGTCAAGACCTGTCACTCATCAACCAATCATGGTTGTAAATGCAATGTAAAGCAGGCTTGTGCATGAGAGCTGACATCAACCATAGCAATAGAACTCGTATTATCGTATTCTAAGAATTGTCTTTTTTTCTAACTAAAAGTAGGTCTCAGCTGCTTGTGAAGAGGCAACTCTTAGCGTGATTTAGGAGTAGCAACTTTAGCGTGATTTAGGAGTTCTCTTCTATGATAAATTTTTTTGTAAATACAGATCTTTTTGTTCTTGTAAGAATATCAGCGGTATTCTAGATCTGTTAAAGCTCTTTGATAGTCTTTTTAGAGAGGCCAGGTGAAAAGACCTTAGTTTGGTGATGTTTTTTAGATGATTAAATGTTTTTTTAGTGATTGCTTTCATGTGAAGTTTAGATCACTGTCAATGAGGATGCCTAGATTTTTAACAGTATCTTTTCTTTTAAGCACCTTCATGTCAATAGCAATGATGATCCTGAGTCTTTCCTCCTTTTTCCAAATAGAATTACTCCGGTTCAATCTGTGCTCAGCTGAAGAAAATTGTGTGACATCCAGTCAGCATTCAGTAACTATGAGCATAGCATGGCTGTAGTGCACCTGTGGGACATCACAGATGTGGACATATACAAAGATTCTAGAGCGCTCTGCTCCTCCCTAGAATCTTTAGACACACACATAGCACGCTAGAATCTTTGCATGTCTATGGCTATTACATCCAGGCTTTGGACTGGATGCAGGGATTTTACAGCCGTTACTTTGTCATCCTGAAAAGCAACTGAAACGAGACCAATCCTCGACCTGAGACACCTGTATGGTCATCTCAAGCATCTTCCGTTTCCCATGCTTACCCTGACGCAGGTTATTGGCAGCGTACGGCAGCATGTCTGGATTGCCGCTATAGACTTTAAATATGCACATATCAGTGACAAACAGGCACAAACTGTTTCTGAGATTTCCCTTCAAGAACAATGTGTCGGAGTTCCAAGTACTACCGTTTGGATTGTCACTATCTCCATTGTGTTTTATGAAATACACTGAAGAGCCTATATACCCGCTACAGAAACTGGGAATTTGCATACTAACTTATTTGGATGAGTGGGCTATTTTAGGGAAGGGTCCGATGTAAGTGCAGCAACACTTGTATGCGCACCCTCACTCAGCCTCAGAGTGAATCGGGAAATCACAGCTGACTGTGATAAAGACATGCACAGAATGGAATGTGTGTGTGTGTCTACCTGTGTCAAAGACTTCTTGGTATGCTTGCAGCGGCTGCCACAGTTCCGCTAGGGATATTACATACGAGGCCAGTCCAGAAATGGGTCTTAAAACATTGTGCCCAGAAGTGCTACCTGGTGCGCAGAATTCTCATATGGGCTCAATTGCGGCTACTCTTGATACGTGCATCTCCCCTAGTGCTATGAACTTTGCCAGTCCAAAATCCACAGACTGTAGAATGCACAACCAAGTAACAGAGGCAACATGATCAGAAGTTGTCAGCTGGTCATCGATCATGACACACAGGTTTCTTGCAACCTTGGCGGGAGCATTAGATAGAGAGTCTGTTTTAATGCTGACGTTGTGATGTATGGTTTGCTTGGCTGGGAGGACCATCAGTTCCGTTTTGGAGAGGTTTAATTAGAGGTAATGTTCTTTCATCCATGCAGATAAGTCAGAAAGACAGTCAGAGATCCATGTTGACACTGTGGAGTCACCAGGATGAAAGGACAGATAGAGCTGGGCATCATCTGCATAGCAGTGATAGGAGAAGCCATGTGAGTGGATGATTGGACCCGATGAGGTGGTATACATGGCAAAGAGAAGGGGCCCTAGCACTGAGCCTCGGGGCACCACCGTGGTGAGGTGGTGTAGCACAGAAGTTTGCACTAGCCATGACACATTAAACGATCGCCCAGTGAGATAGGATTCAAACCAGGAGTGAGATTTGCCATTGATGCCCATGTTTGTCAGTTTGTTCAGTAGGATACGGTGGCTGACCGCATCAAATAAGGCTGATGGGTCAAGCAGGATGAGTACTGAGGACTGACCTGCCACTCTGGCTTCTTTTAAAGCTTCTGTCATAAACAGAAGTGCTCTTCCAATGGGCCACTCTTGAAACCAGATTGGTTGGGATCAGGGAGGTTGTTCTGAGAGAAATTCTGTGACCTGTTTGAAGACAGTTCGTTCAATAGTTTTAGAGAGGAAAGGAAGAAGAGAGTCGGGCCGGTAGTTGTCCACTTGAGTGGGAGCGAGGTATGGTTTTTTGAAGGTGGTGGGAAATGTACCCATAGTTAGTGAAGCACTGACCACATGTAACAACATGTGGTTGTCACAATGACCTGAGAAGGGTGGTTGGAATAGGGTCTAATGGACAAGAAGTAGTGACTGTCTATAAGAAGCTTAGACACTTTGTCCTCTGAGTGAGAAGTGAAAGAAGAAAAACAAGCAGTAGGTTTAGAGAGGCTCTGAGGAAGAATCTGTGGGAAAAGCATGAGACAGGGTCTGTATAGGTGGGTCAGAGATCCGGCTACTAATTGCTGCAGCGTTATCAGTAAAAAATGCAGCAAAGGTGTCCAGCTGTCCGGGTTTCCGGGTGTCAGTAGCATTGTGAATCTTGTCATCTTTACCAAGGAGCCTTTCCTCTATGTCTGCTGTTTTACAATTTACAGTAAATCTATTACTAACCTTGATCCAACCCGTTTCATTTGATCACAGTCAAAATACTTCATATAAGTTATTTTCTTAGATAAGTAACATGTTTAGACAAACTTGAAAAAAGCACTCCAAGACGTCATCAAATTTCTGTAGGCCCAAGAGATTAGCAGAATAGCCTCGCAGTCATGTAATTGTTTAGATTTGCAACAGCATTTCTTCTAGCAGTTGCCAGGTTGCTGTTCACATTGTTTATTCTCAAGGTTTTTTTTTTTTTTTTTTGCTGAGTCTAATTTCGAGGGTCTTACACAATCATGCTATAAACCTTAGCCTTAGCCTAGAGAGCTGCTATATACATGCTGCTATATATATGGGTTTGTGCTGGATTACAGGAACCTGGAGCTTGTCTGTTTAGTTTCATTTTTATGGTAGAAGCAAACATCCTGTCTATCTAAATTTTACAAGTTACTCCAAATGTTTCCAGAGATGGTGAACAGAAATTCTCTTTGAATTCAGATGAAAACAGTCTACAACTGTATAAGAATGCAACATTTATTGAACACACTTTCTACTATAATTCTAAACTAGCCTAGTGTGTTGCGAAGACAGTATAACACAATGCAGGGTTTCACTCGTCACTTTGTCCCAGGCACTACTGCCTGACTGTGTAAGTGATGCTATACACAGTATGCGCTTCACTTAGGCTAAGATGTGCTATATGTGACTGATTGTTTGTCTGACTTAACTGAACTAAACAAAATATCGAAATCATTCATTACTCGCTAAAAGAACATAACAGAGCTAACAGAGTTTTATTGAGTTCTAGAAGGGGTGGGACTGCTTACAAGCTCCGTGAATGTCTCGACATGCGTAATATGGAGCGTACCACTGCAACAATAACATGTCTTTGGGTAAACAATATCTCTCGTTTACTTGGGTAGAGTTGCCTCATGAATGTGTAAACGTTCATAAATTTTACAAGTATCCATGAGGAATGTGATGATAATATTGGCGAACAGACCTGTGTCTTTATTTGATCACCCCCTTCCTTCTAAATAACTCTGCCCGACTCGTTTGCGTCTGTCTCTTTCGGACCAGCGAAGTGTTGAAGTGCGGTTGCCCTCAGAACACCGGCCGCTAAAGTCATAATTCTAAAAGTGAGTGAAAAGAGAATTCAGTTGTTCATGGCAAGATGGGGACGTTTGACTTTATTTCTCCAATATACTGTTTTGTCTTGTTTTATGCCACTGTTCAAGCGCCACGTGGTCGAGATTCAACTCTTTGAAAGGCGTCAGACCAAATGCTAACGTCGGTGCTCTATCGTACCTAGCAGATCTAGCTAGCTAACTACAATCATGCACTGTGTGGTGGAATGATAGAAAGTTTTAGCTAGATTGCTCTCTCACGGCAGCATTAACAGTCCATAGGACATCGACGTAATGCGATTATTTTAGTAATCTAACAAAAATAATGTCCAATATCATGCAGACATACAGGCATAGTTCGCCAGCACGTTGCACTGTCATAATGCTTTTGGTAGTTAGCCGCCATAGTCGACGCTACTGATTGAATGAGGCGGGTTGACAGGTGGAGTTGCAAAATAACTTGGAGCCTTGAAAGTTTTTTTACGTGTAGACATGAACGTGTTGCATCACATTGCTTTACATTAAACACGTCAAGTCACTTGTAGTGTTCAAAATAGAACCCAGGCATTATTATTGTGATTCTGTTAAGTTCTCTCCAGATTTAGGCCTAAACCAAAAACCCTCATGACTACTAACTTCCGTTTCAACCGGTGCTAGTTTAACAGGTTAACATCAGCTACGTCAGCTTTTACTTCTGCAATACCATTTTCTAACCTATGCATTGCTTTGTATACGACTTTAGGGTGGCCTGTGACCACTTCTCTCAGTTTGAACATGACCAACATTGATTAATGTTTTGTTTATTTGCTGCCCAAGGTCTCAAGACCTGGTATTTGTACTTCACTCAAGAGTGTTCCCCATCTTTTTCCCATTGCTTATAATTTTAAATTTCAAGGGAGACCAGAAAGCACTGTCTGCATTATTACTATACATCTTGCAAGGTTAGTGATGAAAAATTGAGCTATTTTGTGGTGGTGCATCAAGCTTGTGGTGACGATTCAATTGCTCTCAACATTGTGTGAAATGTGTTCATATAATTTAACTGGTAGGATGGATGGCACCATCTTGTTCTTGACAATATTTCATTTGCTTGGGCTTTATAGTTAACTGACGTCAGTTGCCTGAGATTTAGGTCTAAGTGTTTCCTTTTTGCATCTGCATCTTGTCTATGCTTGTTTGTTTGGATCGTAATTGTTATATTAAAATGAAATGAAATGTGATGGAAATTGGAAAAAAAGGTAGTCCATGTTGTAGTGAATATTTTGTCTTGATGTGAAAGTCTTGTTTTTCTGTCATGGTGACTTGCTGCAAGAACTATGTTCTTTAGAGAATGTCTCTTAAATTCATTCTTTGTTTGATTCTGTCTGCTGTTAGGCTACTTTTTGTGTTTGCCAGTTCTAAAGATCTTGTTTATCTGCATTCGAGGAGTCATGCTTTGATTGTGTTGGTTGAAAAATGATTGATTAAGGCTTTGCCCCCAAAGCTTCAGGCCTACCTCAGAGGCCAGTGACTAAGTCTGTCCAAGGCATCTAACTTCACCTGATCCCCTGCTTGTAACTGCTTATTAGATTCATCATTTATTCATTCATAACTAACTTGGAGATGAGTGACTAACCCAAACTCAAGACTAATTTGCTGGAATATTCCTACATCTGGCTTCTCCATTTCTTTTTTTACTTCACCTTGCTTGATATGCTGAAAAACAGCAGATGTGCGCTCAGAGGGATTTGCTCCAGTCCGATTTTCGGCAGAGGGGCGACACTGGCAGTGATGGCACCAATGGGCCAAGACCAGGAGGCTTTCGGCCAGGGTATGGCCCCGTTTTCTTCAGCCCTAGTCTGAACGGAGATGACCTGCTTGTAGGGCACCGGAGACGTACCCTCTCAGAGAGCCAGGTCACAGCGGAGCCAGAGAGAGTCGGCCTAAGGGCAGAGGCAACCCCTTTCAGCCCTTCGTCCCCCTCCGCTGGCCTGTGGGTAAACCGTAGCTTGTACGAACAGGCTGATGGTTCCTTTCAAACCTGGCTGTCTGGCTCCCCCCCGACAGCTTCGCCCCACAGGGACCGTGTTCCCCGGGCCCTGGTTTTCCGGTCCAGACGGAACCCTGCCAGTGGAGCCACAACCACCTACACCTCCAGTGCCGCACCGCACCGTGGTGCCCCAGAGGAGAATAACCACCATCAGGGAGGCCGCGGAGGCAGCTACCAAAGAGGCCGTGGCCGCCAGTTTACAAGCCGCACACACTACCGCTCATCATCGGAGCCAAAGCGGGCAAGGGTGTCCGACGGAGCAGGGGTGGGTCACGGAGGCAGAAAGAGAGTGCCCTCAGAGACGGAGCGTGCTCCTCAGAAGAACCCTCGAAAGTACGCAAAGTACCTTGCGCATGGAGAGACTATTTCTGTTTGAACTTTTTTTTTGTTTTGTTTTGTTTTAACTTGTGACTTTGTTTTCTGCTATGCTTGTCTTTTTTGCTGTGATGACATGCCTTGGAGCTCTGGCTTAATTGTTCTGAAGTAGATGATCTAATCCATATTTGTCATCTCACATGCTTTTACTCCACTGTTGTTTTTTATCTGTTGTGACTTGTCTGAGGTCTAGTTTGGTGTACAGTGACAGTTGTTCTGGCACATGATAATGATACTGTCTACTGAATAAACTTTTAAGATGAAAATAACTGCTGGTAGATGTAATTGTAAACCTTAAAGGTTACAGTCTGTTACTTATAGTATTGGAAGCTACTACACATAAAGAATGCTGTTCAATCCATACTGGTTGATTTCATACATGGTTGCTTGATATGATATTTTCATTTTTACCCTCTCAAACATTGTTCTTTTTGCGCGTGGTTGCTTTGTTCAAACTTCAGATTGACAAGACCATTTAAGGGAGCTTACAGTTAGTATGTTGACAGACTTGACCCCAGTTGTCCATGCATCTTTGTTCTGAGTGCTGCATCTGAGTGCTTGTTCTTAAATGCTGTGCCTCATTTAAGGATGTTAATGGCTTTTCCCAGAACCTATCAATAAATCTCTGCTGTTCCTGCCTTTTCTCTTTCTCTGTCTGTAGAACAGTCACCATGAGTGGACTCCAGTGCATGATGCAGGACAGTGTCTGGTTCGACAAGCCGAGGTATGATGAGGCCGAGCGGCACTTCTACGAGGGCATGAACGGCATCACCCACTCCACACAGCCGGTATGACTCCTTCCCTGCACCCTTCTCTGCTCTCTGTTCTGCACTGCACGCCTCTCAACTCTCATTTTCGCCCCAAAGGAAGATGAGTCACACGCCTGCTCCATTGCTAGCTTCCTACTGAATACACCTCACGCAAAAGAGATGTATGAATGTGTTGGGCTTTTTGTGAGGAAGACCTTATGGTGGCGGTTGGGAAGGGCGGATTAAGACCCCCAAGTTTAACATTTCTCGTTTAACTTCTCCCAAAACTCGGTGATGGAAGTGGTTCCCAGTGCTGCCCCTGGGATTGACATTCTGTTCTCTGCATGTTCCATCTTTCCCTGTTCTGCTTACCTGACTGATCTCCTCAGCTGACTAGGGGCCTGTACTATGGAGTTATTTGGACAGTGGTTTTTTTTGTTTGTTTGTTTGTTTGTTTGAAAAAGAGTAATGTAGGCTATCCAGATCAGTCCAGTCCACATTGTCAAAAATGGGTCTTCTGCATAAAATCATCTCCAACTTCTTCATGAAATGGTGTGACAATGTTGAAAGATAATGTGGACACCACCGGGCTTAATAATGTTGCCATTTTAATAAAGATAATATAATGAAGATAATGAAGAAATGCTGTAATGAAAAGCACAGTTGCCTTATGGAGCAGTGATGTATCCATGACTGTGCTTGTTAGGCTTTGCCCTAAGTGTTTTAAACTCCCATAGTACAGGCCCCAGGTGACACTTAGCTAACCAGGAGCAGTGTGATGGTGGAAGGTATGGAGAGTGGGGTGGCTGATGTTCCAGGGGTTGAATTGAGAATCAAAAGGAGTCAAAATGGCAGTTAACATCTGAAGGGGGGTGGGTGGATTAACACTTGATAATTGTCTGGTTATGTTTGTAATACAAGCATTAAAAACAACCTTCAGGGATGTTCTAATGTAGCAAGAGTAGGGGTAAGGTATTACTGGGTTTAGGTTAATGGAAGTTGGCAGGTGTAATAATAAGTTAGGCTGTGTCTAATATAAGGACTCAGGGGCTATCAGAGAGCACTATTGCCTCCTCTCTCTTTTTCTCTCTTGCTTTCTAGTAGGTCCAGCATATATCCACGTTGAAATATGCAGAAGCTGCTACTCAAATCTTGTTTCTTTCTCTCTCTCTCTCTATTAGTGTGTGTGCGTGCGCGCGTATGTATGTATATACGTGTGCGTGTGTGTGCGTGCGTATGTATATATGTATATATGTGTGTGTGAGTGTGTTTGTTTGCCTGCCCTCTCTTTCTCTCTGGCTTTGCCTGCCTGTTTGACCCCCCCCCCCCATCTCTGCCCCCCCCTCCTCCCCTCTCCACTGTACCTCCCTCCCTCTCAGCCTCAGGAGAGAGAAGCTAGTGCCATCCTGCAGGACATTGCTAAAGCCCGCCAGAATATCCAGAAATCCCTAGCCGGAGTGAGTACTGTTCCCTTCATAGTCAGACAAAAAAAGATCCCTAATCAGACGTGTACGTTCTCATAGGCTAAGTTTATTTCTTTACCTTTTTTAATATATGTGTTGGAACCCTTCCCGAATGGATTTGAGTACTGAGAAAAAGCAGTGTTGAGACTACCCTCCCATTGTGTTTTAATGCCGCAGCCAGGAATGTCTAACTCGAATCAGAAAACCGCTTAGACCTCTACCCACCCCCAGTCCGTAAAGCCCAGCAGCTTATGCTTTTGATTGGGTGCCCCATCCCTCATTACGTCCCCTGTCCTGCGTGTTGGATTGTAAACACAAGTTTCAAAAGTAAAAACAACTCTCTCCCCTACCTTTAACTTGGGTACAGCTTTTAACCTCTGCAAACATTTTTAGAAATGGTTGCAGTTTAAAGGACAATTCCCATGTGTCACCTTCTTATAAGTCTAACACTGCTAACACTTGTTTGACTGCAATGTTTAGGTCCCTTGTCTAGTTCTAAGACCAAAGGCACTGACAGATGCAAGGTTGCCATAATTGCTACTTACTCTGCTTTTGTGAAATGCAACATGGCAGAGACATGATTGCTCAAGAGAATTGGAGGTCTATTCACAATTATTCAGTGATGTCATTTCCTCCTGAAATGACGGTAGGAAGTCTATGGGCTTTACTTGATGAAAACAAAACCAAGTGACTTGTAATTTGTTCGTGAAAAATTAATGCTGATTCCAGTAAGTTATACGAAATGGCGTTCTGCATTCTGAAGTAGACTGGTTATAATGTTTCAATTTCAAGATGCATCACGATGCAAAAGCACACAACGCTTCATTGATACGGAAAAGTGTAGAACAAAGTAAAGACCAAGCCAAAGCTTAAGACCACAGCTGGAGCAAAGACCTCAGCCTGGTTTACAGTTGAACATTCTGTGCCTAATTTGGATCAATTTGAAAGCCGTTTATTTTTTTATACATACTGTGTAGGCCAAGGGTCTCCAACAGGTAGCTAGGAAGCTACCAGTAGCTTAGGGTCAAAGGAAATCTAAATTATAGAATCACAAAAGGTAAAATCTCTGAGATTTAATCCAAACATCCTGATTCTTTGCCAGGTCAGAAAAATATTCTACCCATAAATTTAAATGACACTTTAGATGAGTGTGTACACTGCACTGTTATGCAAGATGGTAAAAGATGTAACATTTAACATTTTGAAGGCTAAGACGCATTATCATGCATCAAGTCATTAAATTATCAGATAATTCTGAATTTGAATTATTTCAAATCATTGATCAGGTGACAGTTCTCACGTGCTCAGATTGAGTGAGTGCCCATACAGTGTCAGCTGTCCATCTAAATGGATAAATTTTCAATGCCATTATATCGAGTTGTCATATGACAGAAATTGCATTATAATTGTGAATAGCGGGACTTTCAACCATTCTTCTTGCTGTCAAAGAATCTGCTTTGATGTGGTCTAGAATATTTTTTATTCCATTTTACTGGGACTTTATTATTCTTCTGTGTTAAACATAACTCAGTCAAAACCAAAGCCTCGTTGCAAAGACTCGTTGCCCTTTGAATCAATTCTTCAAATCATCACACCCCTGCCCTTAATGGGGAAAATCCCATAGCATGTGATTTGTGTTCCACTGGTGGAAAAATATCACCATCAATTATTTGCAGCTCAGTAAAGCACAAACAGATGGTCAGTATTATCTACCGACATGTTTTGAGGTGTATTTCATATATGCAATTTAGTGAAAAAGCTGGGTATGTTAACTCAAACCCAAATGTTAACCTCCTGTGTCTTTGTCTCCCACCAAAACAAAGGTGTTAAACTCAAAACCTAACTTAAATTGGTTTGTCACTAAACCGTGCTCTTGAAATACTTCCTTGGCTTAATCGTTTGGGCCATCCTGCAATTTACTGTCTGTGTGACGGGGAGGAAAATAAGGAGGAAATTCAGCCCCTCATGTTAACCTCTTGCTTTGACCACACATGCATACACACACTCAAGGGCAGGGTAGAGCGTGCAAAAGTGGACCTTGCGTCTGTGAGTGTCTTGGGACCCCAGTCGTGGCATGACTATGAAGAAGGGTTCACATTTACATGGTGGAGATCCATTATGGACCTCCTCCTGCGGCTGCATGACCCAACTACCTCATAATACTGATGCTTGTGATCTCTGGGTGTATGTATGATATGTATATCTATTATCTATTGTTAATGTGTCTTGTTGGGATGGTTCTGTGTCTGCTCATGCTGTCTGCATGTGATGTGATGTGATGTGCCCTGCTGTCCCGTGACGTGATGTGAGAGGACTGTATGTGCAGCTAGCATACATCACGCTGTTGATGTACTGTTCAGCTCCCTTTCTTTTGGGGTGGGCCTGGGATATGTTAGTTTTTGTTTAAGACGAACTCCATGACTTTTTTTTGGGGGGGGGTTGCCTTTATTTCACTAGTGCTATTGCTCATTGTGAACTGGTGCTTTAAAATTTGGGTTGCATGAAATGAATATTATTATCATAGTTTTTGGTTTGGAATCTGTTCATTAATCACATTCTTTCTTCAGCTTGCCCTTGTTACATTTGCAGCTCTTTGACACAGGGGGCCAAACTGTCTGAGTCTTTTTTTTTTTTTGTCCTCTTGGTAAATATGTCCTGTTCAATGGTTTTGTGCAAATGAACCATAGCTGAAGACGGCACTGCAGCCAGGCAGAGGTCAGCCTCGTCCCCAAAAGCAGCAGCGCAACCCTCGGACCGTAAGTCCTCCCAGCCTGGCACAGCCCAGCCCCCACTCCTCGCTCACCGTCTGCCTGAATGGAGAAGATGAAGAAAGATGATGAGGAGGGGGATGAGGGTTACTAACTGCACGTGTGTGTGCGTGTGTGTTTGTGTGTGAGCAAGAGTGTCCCAGCTCTTGGGCAGAAGGCGTGCAGCCTCATCCATTCCCCCCGCTGTTGCCCCATGACACCCACCTCCCTGCCTTGAACTTGCACCCGCTCACCTTCATGTGGCAACACCGTGCACCGGACCTGAGTGGGCACGGCCAGGGTTGTCCCAGGGGCAATCGTTGGCAGTGGTGGGGAAAAGGGATTTCTGCTCGTGCTGCTCTGCTGGCTGTGGACTCAGGCAGGAGGACAAGGCGGACTAGGAGGGCAGAGTGGCTAACTTGACTGTGCATGCGTTCCCTAAAGGTCTTGTGGGAGGCATTGCAGTCGAGCTGTGGAGACCTCCATACAATTTTTTTTTTTCTCCCCCCTCAGAGTGCCTAATTTAGTTGTACTCATGCAGTCAGTAACTGATTTATGGAATGCGTTTGTTTGTGTGGAACAGTGATCACCCTAAACATTAAGCCTCATACCAGA
Organism: Tenualosa thibaudeaui; assembly: GCA_027481765.1. NCBI lineage: Eukaryota > Metazoa > Chordata > Actinopteri > Clupeiformes > Clupeidae > Tenualosa > Tenualosa thibaudeaui. The sequence goes on along the minus strand of JAIFZK010000017.1, from coordinate 6,016,313 downwards.
ACTAGTCGCAGTTGGTTAGAAATCTGGCCACCTTGGGCTAGGAGCTCTAACTCCCAACGCTGGAATATTCCATGGGTTTGGGGGTTTCTCTGGGTCAGATCAGTGAGTTCAGACCGGCTGAATCTAGCATAATTGGCGTACAAGCAAATTGGCTTGAAAAAGGCTATTTGGAGCCTTTGTGAAAATTCTGAATTCATCATCTTGTAGTTATTTCCTCTCTGACTGCACGGGTCTGTTGCAACATTTGCAAACATTTTGTGAAATGAAGGTTTTACAAGCAGATGTTCTTGTAGGAGGCCTAATGTCTTGTGACTTGCACATCAAATATTTACTGTTGTGTACTCTCTTCTATGCAACCTTGAGTCCTACTCTAAGAGTAAGCGTGTAAGTGATGACGTAAATTCATATTTAAGCATGTTGGTTCACTTAATTTATTTATTTTGTCGTTTGCTGGATCATATCCATATTCATTTCATAATATAAGTCTGGCCTTTTTTTCTTTTCAAAATAGGCCACTGCAACTGAAGCATGGTGTTATTGGTACCACATGTCCAGTCTTGCATGTCACTCTGTGTTATTATCAGTGTGTTATTGTTGTGAGAGAACCCACATACATACTACCCCCCCACACACCACCACCAAAAAAAATCCATTACCATTTTGATTTGGTTTATACATTCCCCTCTCCTACTTCACTGCCATATTGCTCACACACACACACACACACCCCTTGCCCCACACCCCATCCCTAAATCCGTGTGTGCAATATGTATTTATTTGTTGGTGTTTACAGAATGCTCAGATCTCGTTTTGTTTGTCAATAGACCTCAACAAGCAGCACGGGAGGCGGAGACCAGACAGACCTGGTGTCACGCATGAAAAGTCTGGAGATGGAGAACCAGAGTCTGCACAAAGGTAGGGAGACACTTAGATAGCTGGCTGGCTTGCTATCTGTCTGTCTTGTCTATCTTTCTGTCTACACTAGACTATAGGTGCACCTGTCTCTAGATGTATATAAGTGAATACGAGACCATCAATGGTTGATCGTGAAAGATTGTGAGTCATTACGGTGACTCCGCAAGAGTCTATATGTTTTTTCTAAATGTCTGTCTGTGTACAAAATATTGGTGGAATAACAGTACTGCACGGATTTGGATGAAATATTAGGACAAGGAACAGATGTTTAAATTTTGGTGGTGATACGAATTTGAACTGGAATTTGTATTTCGTCAGTGACCCTGTATTGCCTTGGTGGAGGTCTGTGATCTCCAAGTGCTTTTTCAGTCAAGTTTATTTTTGACACTGTTGCTTTTTTACTTCAGAAATGAATAATTTGGTCTCGGCACCAACGTATGACTTGTTTTTTTGTTTATTTGTTTGTTTGTTTTTAAAGCCACTTTGGTTAGTAGACCAAAAGCAATTTATGTTTTGCATGTGTTGAATATTTTGAGTGGTTAACTTCAAAACGAATGGGTTAGATTTAGTGCTTAAGGTTGCTGAATGATACTCATACATTTATCCAAAGCGACATACATAAAAACATCACGTTATGAACCAAAAATGCTAAACTAAAAAATGTAATTATAATATAAACATTTTATACGGAAATATGTGTGTGTGTGTGTGCGTGCGCGTGTGTGCGTGCCTGCGTGTGTAAGATCAAGGAAAGGCTTGTTGCTAAATGTGACAATGCTTTAAATCCAAAAACACAGCCTTAGGAGCTTGTTAATGAATATGTGTGTTGAATTCTGTACCACCATCTCTGTTCCTGTTTTGATGAACAGCTGTGAATGACCTGAGATCTATGATGTCTAAGATGGAGGCGCGCCTCACTGCGCTGGAGAAGGCCAAACCTGCTGCTGCTGCCGCCACCACACCAGCTGCCAAGGTGTGTCTCCTGGGCAGAACCCACGCTAACAGAAACAGCCTGCAGGCCAGCGGCTTAGTGTATCAGAAACCATGCCAATTGATTTGAAGCCTATGAGCATTCATTGTGTTGAGCTTACCATGTGGTTTATGGATGGGAAGTCAGGCAGTAATGTGTAGTTAGAATGAGGAGTATTTCAGCTTTGCACTTAAGTTAAGTTTCAGGTCTTGACTTTACTGTGGATATTTTTGTTTTTGGATTTTGCATTTTTGAATCGCTAATAATGCACAATGGAGAATCGTTAAGAAATGTAAACACATTGAAGTCTCAATTTTGAATCGGCGTGTAAACCGCTTTATGGCCTCTCTGTTAAGGTTAAAACAGTGCAGCAAATGCAACTGTGCTGTGTTAGATCCTGGCCTTGAAAGTTCTTCAATCTGATAATATTATTATTATTATTATTATTATTATTTAGTGGGAACCCTGAATGTAAGTCTTTTTTTCCACTTTTATTGACACCTTAAGCAGACCGTAGTTGTCAAGCCACCCAAGAAGGTGGAGGTTAAGGAAGAGGAGGATGACGATGATGACTTCGACCTGTTTGGCGATGATGACGAGGATGAAGAGGCAGAGCGCGTCAAGGCAGAGAGGGTGAAGGCGTACCAAGACAAGAAGGCCAAGAAGCCCACGCTCATCGCCAAATCCTCCATCCTACTCGACGTCAAGCCTGTACGTGGCAGCGGATATATCCTCCCGTTTGTTGTAGATGTTGTGAGGTGTTGACTACACGAGGGGTTTTAGAGTGTTGTTTTGGTTGGGTATTTCTCTTTCACAGAATAGCTTTGTCCCTTCCTGAGGCTTGTCCAATGCATTGTGGCTGGGCACATGAATGACTTCAAAAGATAAAGCATTACAGACCCTTATAGGTCTCCCCCTGGGGCAACTACAGGCAACCTTTTGCTTTGGGGGGGAGTTTTAATAAAAACTAATTTCATTACATTCACTTTACTCTTATATTATTATTGCTGAGGTTTTCTAGAATATAACCGTGTGTGCAACTTTTGCATAGATGTTTTTTTTTTAGTTAGATGAAATACTCAACTGTCAAGGATGTAGCAGACTGCCTCAAAGTGTCCGAAAGGCCCTGGACCTTTGAGTGTTAAAGCAGTGAATATTTGTTTGGTGTTGTGTTTTGTGTATGATGGCAAACAAACAGGGTCACTCTCCCAAAGCTCTAAAAGCAGTCGCCTGCCTGCTGAGCTTCCTTAAGCTGGAGAATCTGGACTCTGAAGGATTATCTCTCTTTCATATATTATGCATGGTCTTGAAGCATCTAGCGTGTGTTTAAATTGTGTGTGTGTGTGTGGTTGTTGTCGTTTTTGTTTGTGGGGGCAAAGTAGGGACATCTGTGTGTGTTGTGAAGGAGTGTATGTGTGTGTGTGTTAACCTTGGCCCAGCTGTGTTTTGACGTGCGCCCAACCTTTTCTGCCTCACAGTGGGACGATGAGACGGACATGGGCAAGTTGGAGGAATGTGTGCGCTCCGTGCAGACAGACGGCCTTGTGTGGGGGGCTTCCAAGCTGGTGCCCGTAGGCTACGGCATCAAGAAGCTGCAGATCAACTGTGTGGTGGAGGATGACAAGGTGGGCACAGACTACCTGGAGGAGGAGATCACCAAGTTCGAGGACTATGTGAGTACCAGCTGTTAAATGTTTGTTTTTTTCCCACCTTGATTGAGCAGCACACCACATCACACCACTTATTGACAAGTGTTTAGAGATGTGTGGTGATGCGTTGCCAGACAAGGGCATTTCCATAATGTAAATGATCATTAAAAAAAACACCAACATGTAGGTGAGATGAAAGGTTGAGTGCTTTCCTGTATTCTCGTCTTTAATCTGGACTCAATCCCAGTAATGTTTCTGGGATCATCCTAATCCCCACCCTCGGATTCACTAAATCTGATTTAGTTTAGATATTGACACTTGCCAAGCATGCTATGGCATTTTGGTCTGATAGATGGCCACATAGATGACCTTTCTAACCGGTGTTTTAAAATGTCCAAACGTGGAACAATTGTGTCAATTGGATTGTCCTGTAAAAGTAAAGTAAAAGTATTTTACAGAATGTTTATTTTTATTATTATTATTATTATTTATTATTGAAGTCATTATGCCCTGGCTATACTTGTTTTCTTTTACATGCTATGGGGTGAAAAGCATGTAAAGCATGGCTTAGGATTCACAAGCAGTGTTTGCATCAAGTACATTTAAATGAACCAAAGCTGATGTAAATTTCAGTCTCACTCTGAAGAGAAATGGTAGTACCTGGACCTGGAACCAGATGCATTTGTCTGCTGTATTTCTGGGCCATATAACTACAGTAGGCTTGCACAAGTCTGGAAAAGTGAAGAACAATGAATATGAGTAATAGTGAGTAAAAGAATGGAACTTGTAGAACTGACTGCAGAAAAAGGTCAAGGGTATGAAACTATAAAAAGGTTGTTGTTGTTGTTTGTCTTGTCTATTTGTTTGTTTTTTCTTTGTGGCATCTAATTGGTCTCTGGCTCTTTCAGGTCCAAAGTGTGGATGTTGCTGCCTTCAACAAAATCTGAGCCTTGGTCTGGACTGGTGTGGTGTGCTGGGGTGATTTTGCTGCTTTACGTTTGAACGGTTTCAAATAAATAAACAGTTTTGCGTTAAGAATGTGTTGTTTATTTCAATTCAGAGGTTGCATTCCACAGTTGAGAATGTTGCCAAACAAGAGTATGTAATTAGTAATAAATGTCATCTATTCCCACTCAGTGGTGTTCCTCAGGCTGCAAAGTTGAAAAAGGGGCAGATCTTTAAGGTGGAGCCTAGCCCGACCCAGAATGCCGGGTGTAGCGGCTGTGTGAAAGTAGTCTGTACTCGGTGCAGGAGAGTCAGAGTGTCTGTAACGCTGTAGAAGGCCAAGACCCCAGCCCTGTGGTCCAGGTACACCCCGACTTTAGTAAAGCGTGAAGCTGGCAAATCTACCCTAGTTTTATTGTGCTGGAAGCAGCACACTGACTCCAGGCAGTCCAGGCTCCATGATTTGGCATTATGGCCCAGTTTGCCGTCAGTGGTGCTCACGCAGCGGCGGAGGCTTTTGTAAGCGACCCCTACGGAGACGCCTCCAGTGCCCCTCCACTCAGCCTCCCAGTAGCAGCGTCCTGTCAGGCTCTCCCGGCATAGCACCTGCGCCCAGCGTGTGAAGCGATCCGGGTGGGCAGGATATGGTAGTAGCTCCCTCCCCGTCGTCACCTCTCGACATCCATCTCGCAGGCTGAGGAAGGAGTTGGCAGTGTTTGGGTCTAGAGTTACCTCACAGCAGTCTGGAAATGAAATGAAATTAAATCAGAATAATCTTTAGATTTGAGGTTCATTTTATCTATAAGCTTAAAGGGAACATCCAATGGTTAAGTGGATTGTTGTACTAGAATATATTCAACTTCAATTTATCAAAAACAAGCTTGTGCAATTTTACTAGCCCAATTAAAACCTATATTGGATGAATATTGGCTAAATGGCGCCCTCTGTGGAAACCACAATTGAACTACAATTGCTTTGTGTACTTGACATTACATGTACTCTGTTTGAATGTGCTCATGTTTTAGTGGCTCTTTCTAAAGTTCAAGATTTTCATTTGAAGGGCGCAACCATGCCTCATGCTCATGATGGCTCCTAATTCATTAAAGCCAAAAATGTTTCCCCTTTCTATGTGTCCTTTAACCATAATGTACCTGAAAATGCAGAATATATTTCTGAGGAAACTGAAAAGGCTTATTTTTTTGGAGCACTATTGTTTCTGTAGTAATCACGGGGGGTGACTTTTGACATTTTTTCTAGGCTTTTGATAATTAAATTAATGATGCGAGCATTATTTCTTTTGCAGGCATCTTGCTAGGCAGGTTATTGAGTGTGTAAGGAGTGCATTTCAACTTACATTGCAAGAGGTCTGCCCTGGTCTTTGGAGAACTGCTGCTTTGCATAGTCAAATCTTCTGCTGTAGTGGGTCAAGGATAAGTGAGAATATTTTAAAATGTTAAAACTGATTGTGGAATCAGTTTCATCAAATGAAATGGTACACGAGGAAAAACTCACACTGTACCTGATTGTCCTCGTCTCAGTGTCTGTGCTTTGGAAGTAGATGAAGATGCCGTGCTCACATCTTTATTAACTGGAGAGAAAGTTGATGGCTTAGTTTCTGAAATACATGTGTTACTTGGACATTTCTCTTTGAGAGGGTGGTGTCTTAATAATGGGATGGGATATTTGAATCGTGTAATGACAGGGTTCATCTGCTAATACACGTTGAAACATTTTACACTAGTACCACAGAGGTTTTGCTTGACCTATCCACCCTATTGTTGGTGTAAATGAAAGTAAAGGCTGTCTCACTTATATCTGAGATGGCTGATAGTTCTCTCTTGATTGATTCATCCAAACGCTCCTTCAACTCTGTAAGTGACTTTCTCATGACAATCAGAGAGAAGTATGGGTGTGCATCAATACTGGGAAGATCCCCTACATCTGGGATGCTCTCCAGTGATTGGCCCCTCTGTCATGGAAGAAAATAAGTAGGTGACATGACAAAAGAGTGGAGTTATTTTATCCTCTGAGGTAACTACCTTGAGGCAGTTTGTAAGGTAAGCTCTTTACTTCATGTTTTAATTAAGAATAGCTGCACATATTATAATGTTAACCGATCATCAGTTTAAATTCCTCCTTTCCAAGGATACCTGAAGAAAGTGGATGTGGTCATCAGTCTGTGACAGTTGGTCCAGTCGGCAATCTCTGATGCTGAGTTCTGTCATGCGCTGGTCCAGTAACTGCAAGATGACCTCAGCCTGGGCCATTGCCTCCCTCTCCTGGGACTTAATCAGTTCCTTAACCTCCAGGCGTTTCCGCTCTATGGTGCGTGCCAGTTTGGAGAAGATTCTCTCACTGTCCTCTATGGCCGCCTCAGCAGATTGCTAGTAGGGCAGTTAGTAGTATAGTGTGTTATTCATAACAGCATGTTTTGCTTTCAGAATTAAATAGCAAGTCTAGACACATCCTAGTCTTGATGACAGATCTAGATGCATTCTAAATGACAAGACAAATGACAAATGACAACATAACCATTCTACATTACAAATGGATGGGAGAGGTGAAAGTGATCCTCCTACCTTCAGGTATTTGATGACATGCCTGATTTCCTTTTCTTTCTCTTTATTCACCTGTCTGGATCTCCTCCCTGCATCTTTCAGCTCTTTCTGTTTCAGGGCATAATGAAATAGGTAGAGCAATTAGGGATAGAAAAATCCTGTTATCACTCATTTTTATCAAACTGTATGTACACTTTAAACAAGTACATGATATATGATAGTGTGGGTGTGTGACAATGATAATGTAGTCCTGGTCATCATCATAAGAAAGAAAATCTCTTTTTCAATTTAAAATGTTCTGCAAACATTGATGTTTGAACTCAGGACAAATAATGTATGAGCCTAGCCATTGTGCATTTTGTTTGCAAATCTTTGTTGAGAGATTTCTAGACGATTTACAGTCTCTCAAAGACTCCAGATTGGAAAAGTTAATCAACATAAATTTATATGAGAAATAAATTAGAAATATTGAAATGATTTCTTATCACCGCCATAAATTTCGATGTGATATGCTATAAGTAATGAGAAGATGGATTAATTAACTATCTAAATGTTGTTTACCTGTCTTTCAGCTCGCTCAGCATTTGCAGAGACCACATTGTGACCTTTGTGTCCCTCAGCTTTGCACTGGAAGCAAATGCACTTTTGATCTGTGCGACAGAACACCTCCAAAGGCTTCCTGTGCTGAGAGCATAGCCTCCTCTGGGGTTGTTTTGTGGCCTCGACGATCTTGTGGCCCGCCCCCCGTTTGCTCTCCTTATGTGCCCTGAGGTGGGTCTCGCAGTAAGAGGCCAGACACACCAAACAGGTCCCCACGGCTTTGTTCTTTTTCTTGGTACAGACATTACACTCCACGTCCTCGAGCACGTTCACATATGCCTGGGAAGCGCCAGCTCTCCTCAGCTTCTCCACAACTTCCGCGAGGATGTTGTTCCTGCCCAGCACTGGCCTCGGAGAGAAACTTTCCCGGCACTGTGGACAGTTGTACTCCCCTTTGTCATCGCTCTTGTCCCAGTAGCTTTTCAGGCAGCTCATACAGTAGCTGTGTCCACAGGGAGTTGTCACTGGATCCTTCAGGACATCCAGGCAGACCGGACAGCAGAACTGCTCCTCCTCCACAGAAATGTTGGTAGCTGCCATCCCTGTGTCCTTGTGACCACACACTGATAACATTAGGAATTACATTAGGAAGGAAGACAAAAGCCAGTTTGTGTGGGAAAGGGGAGGTGCTTGTGTCTGGAAGTACAGGTGGGTCATGATCAGGTTTCAGTGTGTACTGCCAGCAGTAGCCAATCCCAAGCCAGCACCAAGACAGGTAGGGCAGGGAGAGATTTATCAACAAACATTAGCAAGTCATGCAAATAGTGGCAGCAACCTGAGAAAGAAAGGAACAGGGTGTCCTATATATGCAGAGAGTATCGGCTGCTTAATCCTAGTTAAGCTATTGTCAAAGCATGTTAGTGGCACTGAAAATAGCCATTGATTCACTGCAGTAGAAAAGGGCAATGGCTACATTTTCCCCCTTTCAAATGTGTGTATGTCAGAATACACAGAATGATATGTGAAAACTTCTATTAAACTGTTAGTCCTTTAAATTACAGCACCTTTGTTACAGTGCACTTACAACATGAATTAATGTGTGACAAATGTACCTAAGTACTTACGTCATACATAATGGAATACTGCATACTTCTGGTTGTTGCCACAGGGGTAATAGTAAGCACAATACTCTGTCAGCAATCATTTCCTGTACATGTGTGCTAAGAATTTGTAAGTATATGAAATCCCACTAAGTATTTGGCTATAGACTTTGTTACACAGTTTATTCATACTGCAGATACACTGTAACAAAAGCACTGCAACAGAAAGTGTTCCTTAGCAATTTTAATTGACTTGTAAAAACAGGTTCTGTCACAATGGCAAATGTGCAAAAACTAATCTTTGTACTCATCTTTTCAAATACAACTCACTCAAGTGTGTGAGAAAGAAATGTACACATTGTGTTCACATCTCTATGTATTTATTTAAAATATGTTTTTGTGTCTATGACTTACTCAGAAATAAACTTTTGTGTCACCAAAAATGTTTTTAGCTTAACACTTTTTATGAAATAAGAACCCAACGCTCATTTTGGAAATAATATTGACATGGTTTCTTTTTAATATATATGTCATTGTGATATGTAGAGCAGCAATGTAGTGACACAAACAATACCATTACTCTACAGAAGTATTTATCTGCTCATCATGATTGTGCAAAGCATGGCATGTTGGACATCACCTAGATGTCAAAGCTCTGTATAAAGCTCCATGTTAACATTTTCACATATTCTTTTTTTTTTTTTTTACATTAAAAGAATAAAGGTAAAATGATGCAAAAATACCATAATGAAACCGCTTTAAAAGATTAATGAGTGGTTGTTAAATATGATTTCTGTCTGCAACTCTTTCAGGAGTATAGTATTATTATTCATATTTCTTGTTTTCTTTATGATCAAAGTAAACATGCAGCCATCCTAGTGGCCAAAGGAAATAATGCAGTTTGGCAGCCATTGGGTGGTCCTCTGTCTCTATTACCTCCGTCTCCTTCTCTGTTGCACTCGAAGTCTGGTATTTGAGGGCCTTGAACCTGAGAAAAGGCAATGCAGTAAACATGAACAACAGATTCATTACATATCTGTGTATGAATACAGTATATCTATACAGGTCATATTGAAATATTGAACAGGTATATCGGGTTGTACTTAGGTTCAACAGATCAACTAGCCTGATGGACCAGACTCTTTGACGTTGCTTCACTTTGTGCAAAGAGTCTGGACACTCTTGATAGACATATGTTTATTCATGGTGCATGAGCACTTTGAGCACAAACCTATTGGTTCAGCCTTCAATTTCTGTTCGCTTAGTGGTTGCTAGAAAATGATGTTGGGGTAACCAAAGCCTTACCCTAGGTCTCCACGTAATATGACATCTAGTGGTCATAAAAGTAAAGTAAAGAAGTGCATTTATTGATGGAGAAGTTGAGGCTTTCCAATAGCAAGTGCTCACACTCTAAACAAAATCTATCACGCAAGTTTAATTTTTCAAACCCATCTGTTCAACATCACACAGTGAAAAACAGCAGATGGAGGTGCATGGGAGGCACAAGAGAGCTCTCGGAGCAACACAGCAAATGAATTGGAATGACAGACAGACACAAGCAATACAACTACAATACATCTGCATTGTACACAACTATACATTACAAAGAGCTTGACAAAAGTAGTATCAGACAATAACATACCAAATGTTGAGAATGTAAATCCACCAAAATTTGATACAGGAACTCCAAATGTGGTTGGTGCAGGGGCACTTAGGCCAACTGGTGCTTGTCCAGCTGTTTCTGAAGACAAGCAGGGAGGAAAAGGGTGTGAGACAACAGACCTGAATTTACAGAAATAGAAATAATAGCTATTTATATAGTAGCTGCAGGTTACATTAATGGTACAGACTCATCCTGCTGGGCATAATTCTCAAATAATAGTTCACCTCTGCATATTTAGGCAGTTGTAGAAGCAAATTTTAACTAAACAACACTTCTAATTTTAGACATTTTTACCAAACAGGGTAGTGAACAGTTCTTCCTATGCATCTACTTCATCCATCTTTGATTTTAAGACTGCATATCAGAAATAACTTTTTTTTTTATCTTATCCTACATTTTGTTTTTCTCTATTGAAAATGTTCTTTCTTAAAATCAGGCATCCTAGCCATGCCTTCCTAGCAACTCCACTTCCTATCATCTCCCTACAGTGAGGTGTGTACAGTTAAGGTCGTTGTCTCAGGAGGCATTTTAACCCAATATCGAAATTGCATTGCTTAGCTCCGCCTCCTGATATCTCCTTAGGATTGTGATTGAAACACGTCAAAATGAACAGGAGGGCGACTACTCAACCATTCAAATGACACTCCATGCTAAGTTTGGCGCAGTCATCTAGGCAAAGTTTGTACATTTTTATTTTCTGTAGGCTGTAAGTCCAAAGTTCATACTTTTCTATTTTCTTTAGAAAAGATTGTTTCATGAACAAAACTCCCTTTGTGGCATAAAAATGGGTTAGGGAACTATCAGGTTTAGGCTAGTACTGAAATGAAATATTTGAAGTAGTGGTATTCTGAAAACATGGAACATAGACCATCAAATGATAATTACTTCATAATTAAATGTAACAAAGGACAGCATACAGCTCAGTTATGAGAAAACTAAGCACTATAGGGAAATGATAATTTAGTGGTAGTGCATAGGAAGGCATGGCCAGGCTAAGGTTATTCTATCGTCTCTCACAAAATTAGAGGGTTTTTTTTTTCAAATAGAAGTATTGCTTCAGATTAATATAAATGCAGTTTCATCCGAAATGGCATATAGCAAGTGAAATCAATTAATTAATTAAATAAATGTTGGGAAAAAATGGGGGACAAAACTGACATGGTCTGACAAGTGGTCTCTGGACAGTTTGGATCAAGTGGACCTAGATAGTTAGGTAGTTGAGACACTCTTCTGAACCAACAGAAGAAGAGAAAACACAGCTTTCATGTCCCCATTTCAACTGTTTGCAGTCTAGGGCCAGGGCTAGGGTTAGGGCTCCCCCTCCTCTTCGATCTCAATTTAACCACTGTCCCAGACCATGCCCTTGCCTCCAGCATACAGAGTAAAGTTGAACTTACACTTCACTTACAGAATAACATACAGGCTTAAGGCTTTGCAACCATCTTGTGTCGCTTTAAAAACCAGGCTAGCGCTACCTAGTGCTTCCACCCAGTTTCTTTTAGCTCCAACACTGTGTCAGGGAGCCTGGCATAAACTTTACTTTGCACCATCTCTTAGCTGGGATAAGCCAATCAGTGAACAGAGGGAGGGCTGAAAGCAATAACACTGAATTCAAACGGTGCATTCCAGCACTTAACAAATGCCACGACCACACAGTAGGGATTGGTTGAAGCAGAAAGTATCTGCCCACCGTGGAACGAATACATGCCAATTGATAGATTTCAGACACTTTGTTCGAAGTGAAATAATGTGAAAGCAGCTAATGCATCAGGCTAACTGTGATAATGAGTAATGAAGTAAATCTGTGGTGGAGAACTGTATATGAAGAGCCTGTCAGATATTGATTTGTTTTGTGATGTGATTTAGCACAAACTCACCCACTGCTTGATCCTGGTCTGCTTTAGGCTGTGGATTTTCAATAATCGTAACAGCATTCACTGCAATGCAAGAAACTACAGTGAATCTACAAACCTAACTAATGACAGGTGATTTAACAAACAAGTATACTAAGGATGACGATGTAGCACTGCACACAAATGTCTAATTCAAGTTTCTTCTGAATTTACCTTTTTCAGAGATGTTGAAAAATCCACCCTGGCAGACATCTTCGAGCAGTGCCTGAAACTCTGAGACAGCAGCAATGACAGCCCCAAAGTTTGGGTCTGTTCTGATGTTTGGCACGTCCACTCGCTCTGGCTGTGCACGGAGAGACTGACAGCTCTGGACAGACCAAGGCAAAGGGAGAAAAAAAACAACCCACAGATGTAGATGGATGGCTTATAGCAGCAGGTTCTGCATCATGCTTCTTGCCTCAAGCACTAGAGCCACTGAGAAATCCATCTACCCATAGACAACAAGATCAATAGCTTAACAATCTGCACAAGTTTAAAAAGAGTAGCACTTGCCCAAGACTGTCTCGGTGATGTACTTTCTTTAACAGCGTTTAAAATCTCTGCCCTCATAAGAGGTTCTTAAATGTTCTGAGCTGATGAAATCGTCTCCCTTGTAAATGGTAAATGATAAATGGACAGTACTCCAAAAAGCACTTTTCTACTCCACAGAACACTCTCCTTGCTTTACAAGTTAATGCCTCCTATTCGCCTATTCTCTCTCTCTCACTCTCACACTCACTCCCACACACATACACACATATACACTATCATAGCAGTGATAGATGCGTAGACTTAAATCGGTTTGTCTCAAGTCCAATACAGTAGTGCTAGATATGTGCCAGTATCTAGGCCAGTGTCATCTGTGCTATGCATTTGCCTGGCATTTCACAGAGCACACTGTCATTACATGGAGATCATTATGATCATTATCCCAGCAGAGGAATCTCACATAAGACATACAACATCCAACTGAAAAGCTGTTAAAAAAGGGAAATATGGTGCTTCCAGTCTACTTCCACCAAATGCTTACTTTTAAAGTAAAGGAAGTACAAGGATTATTAATCAACATAATCAAGCAGGCCGATCAAGTCCTGTTCTATCTGTTGTGCTGGCATACCTGGAGGAAGCTGACATGGTCGTCTGTCTGCAGGAGGCGGAACAGCTCAGCGTCCCTCTTCCTCAGTTGGATCAGCTCCTGCTCTTGCTGCCGGAGGCAGGTCTCGGCGTGGGCCATGGCCGCCCTCTCCTGAGCCCGGATGAGCTCCTTCACCTCTAAGTGCCTCCTCGCAATGGAAGTGGACAGCTCTGTGAATATCCGCTCACTCTCCACCAGAGCAGCCTGGGAAGACAGCTGTGTAGGACAGACAACACCGGGTTAAAAGTTAAAAGTGCCTTTACAGTTGGGGTGGGGGGAAGGGGGCTCAGCTGTCAATCAAAGTCACCAGAAATGTCACTTGTCATCAACTAAATATCTATGAAATTCAGAAATCCAACCTGATACCTCTATGAATAAGTGAAATATGAAGACACTGGCTGTTTCTGAAATTGCATACTGCCGTACAATATAAAAAGACATGTGACGGGAGGTAACATTTTCTATCAAGAACATTTTAACATTTTCTATCAAGAGAATGTGTGCTTGTTTGTAGTGTGCACTCACTAGAAGACGTTCTTAACCAAAATGAGTTTTGTAAAATTAGCACAGTAGTTAAATGGCAGCACATTTCCCAATGCAGGAAATAATCTGGCAATGGTTTAGCCCAGACTTCATCCAAGGTGTATGTTGTAAGTAGTAAGCCAACAGCAGTATGCCTAATTTCTGTGTGCCTCTGATTACCTGCATACTCCATTACTCAATGAAAATATGGCTCTTTAACTCTGTGAGAACCCCTGTTGAATATCTCTGGTTCAGAGTAATTGGCATCACATGACAGTAGAAGCACCAAAATAACAATTGACTACAAAGCTGCAGGAATGAATGAGGGGCTGGTGCAAAGCTCCAAGTCGCTTTAGATCAGTAGAGATTTAAATATAGAACAGTAGTCCTATATTTAAATCTCTACTGGTCTAAAGCAAGATAGGCTTGACTGATCAGTTAGTTGGTAGTGGCCAAGTGGCTGAGTGGTGGTCTTTGCTTACTGTAAGAGAAGTCATGGAGTGCTTCAGCTGTTCAAACTCTTTCTCTCGCTCTTGAATTACTTGCTGGGATTTTCTATGCATCTCTCCGATCTCACTCTGGATACAACAACGAAAAACATTGTCACACTGCAATTCTTAACATTCCACCACATACATTTAGCACAGGTCATGGCTACCCTGCCCAACTAAAACTTCCAACTCACCTTCTTTTCTGTGATTTCTCCTGCAGCCAACACAGCGTCGTGACCTTTGTGATCGTCGGTTAGGCATAAAGAGCATATGCACCGCTGATCAGTGCGACAGAAGACTTCCATGAGCTTGTCATGACGAGAGCAGAGCTTTTCCTGTATCGTACCGAAGGGTGCGACCAGCTTGTGTCTCTTGAAGGCCTGAGAATCATAGTGGGGCTGGACGTGAGACTCGCAGTAGGAGGCCAGACATACCAAACACGATCTGACAGCCTTGATTTTTCGCCCTATACAAACGTCGCACTCTACATCTCCCGGCTCGGCTAACGAGTCGTCAGAAAGAGCGGTGTGGAGCCCAGTCTTCTTTAGTTTTTCTACGACATCAGCCAGCATGGTGTTTCTGCCCAGTACAGGCCTTGGGGAAAAGGTCTGTCTGCACTGGGGGCATCCATACAACGATATGAATTCATCCTGGTCCCAATAGCCCGAAATACAAGCTTTACAATAACTATGGCCACATGGTATAGTCACGGGGTCCTTGAGAACATCCAGACATATTGAACAATTGAACTGATCTTGTTCAAGGAAAACACCAGCCTGTGCCATTCTTAATGTAATCCAATATACGCTCTAGTGGTCGCGATTTCAGGCTGTATTCATAAGAACGAGTGGAGTCAGCTTTGTTTTGCAGGAAGTGGTCATGTGACACGAAGGAGTGGCTTGAAAAGTCTCTGACAGAAGGGGGAGGGGAGGAAGAGCTTTTAACAGAAGAGTCCAAAGGCAACGTTCAACCACCAGAGGGCAGAATATGCCCGCAGGTTCTAGAAAAACCTCACCCTCTACAGTGTACCTCTATTCTACAGTGTATCGTGTGTTGGTTAGGCCCAGTTGTATCCTGATGCTAATAATCTCAAATTAATGTGATTTAAGAGTAGACAGAGTTAAGTAAAGCTTTTAAATTAATGTGACATATTCTTCACAAGTTATTTTATTGCCACAGTTGAATCCATAGTGTTTGAATGTCTTTCCAAAACAAACACAAAACACATGCTGAGTCTGAACAGCATGCTAAATTTCTAGGACATTCACCAACATGAATGAAGCAAAGCTACAGTGTACACAAACATGCCAGTTCTGTGCAGTAGAGGGAATGAGTGAAAAGCAAACACATACACAATACCAAAGATCATTAAATACCGATAGAGCAGCATAATACAGTGGGAGCAAATGTGAATAATTCTGGTCTGCATATATGGGTGTGTCACATAATGTCACAATATAAACTTTTCAATGACCTGTATCAGCACCCTCACGAAAATAGAACATGGAATTTAACAAATGTTACGTTTAACAAACGTACCCTCTCTGACAATACTGTCCAACAACTATAAACAGAAGAACATACATGACATGAAATAACAGTGCATGAGGCATACATCAAAATAGTTTAAATAGAATGAAACTTGTTTTCATGTACATCAAGTGCTTAAAGTCCATTTGCAGTCACATATTACACAACTAAGGTACAATTCATCTGTGATAATAAATATGAACTTTGACTATACGCAGTCATAGTGCAAATGATATTAAACTGAAGCTAATGACATTTACAACATTCAAGTATCTTAATACGACACAAGTCATTCCTATGAGTGTATTTCTGGTCAGCAGTTCATAGCAACAATATCTTTTTTTTATCCTGTGCTTCTCTGAACTGGTCCCCTGAGCTCAAGGAGTCTTTGGTCAGTCTTTCTCCTTTATAAGTTACATCACACCTTCGCCCTTGCTGTTGAAGGTCTGATACAAAGTTGCTTCAACCAATGAGGAAAAAAAAAACTCTTTCAGACCAACAACTGTGGAATTCATTTGCTTGCATTCCTAACTATGGAAATGGCTCCATCCTTTAAGAATGCTCACAGAGCTTTACATCAGCAAAACTATATTTACCATGCCTTTAGACCAGTCATAGTTACAGTACTAAAATTATATTTTGACAGCAATAACCAGACATCACACCTTAAAGATTTCCCATGACTGTGAGCATTCTCTTTCCTTTGTCCATTTGCATGTAACTAACACTCTTCTTATTATTTATAGTACGTATTTAAAATTCTACTGGTTACAGTACACTTTAGAAAATGCAAGGCATGGCTATTTTTCATCCACTGCGAATGACTAGAGATACAGGGGAGTAAGCTAGATTGGGTTGGGGTGGAGTGGGGGGTACACACATGGTTTCAGTATCAGTTAGAATATCTCTATCATCCCTCCTCCATGCCTCTCACTTGCTCTTCTCATCCAGTCCGCTCTCTGCCCTCAAAGCCTGGCTGTTGGCAGAGATAAAGTTGATCCAGTGCTGGAGATCCTCTGGGACATCTGGACATTCCACCTGAAAGACAAAACATTCAAGACTGAGGTAAACAAAACTTAAAGACTCCTCCAAGGGCTCAGCAGCAATGTTCTGTTGTTGTGCCTTATCTTTTCCCTCAGGCTAATTATATTCCATGCGTGGAGATTCAGCTGAATCAAATCACTAGACAAAAACAGAAATATGACATATCATAATCTTATGTTGTTTTGTTTTTTGTTGTATTATTTACGGTTTTGTTATTAGACCAACCCTGCTTGGACAACAACAATGACCTTTGACCTCTGGAGCTCACCTTCCTCTTGCAAAGGTGCTCTAGGATCTTCTCAGGGCTGCTGTGTACGACATTCTGCCTGCAGAACATGACTGCCGAAAGAAAGCCATCCTTCTTGGATACAAAGCGCTGCTCCAGGAAGAAAGACTTCTCGTCCCAGGTCATGATGCGACTCCTCAACTCAAAGGTTTCACCCAAGGCTAGGGACCTGCGGTAGCGGATGGTGCTGGCTCCAACTACCATTGTGGCCTTCATAGCCCGAGCGGCCAGGAACAGCCCATTGCGGGTGTAATAGGCAAACCTGGCAAAGTCACATTCCCTCAAGTACCGGGCGTTATTCATGTGGCCCATGTAGTCTAGGTCATGGGGGAGCACCTTCCCTTCTATCACATGTTCAGCAGTTATATCTTTTAAGGGGCTCTGGAATAAGGATTTAATGATCATCAAGAGGCCTCTCAAAAAGTACCATACATCCAGGCTGCCAAAAAGGAGAAGTAAACCGGATAGTATCCAGAGCAGCATCTGAGAAATCCACAAAACAGAAACATCCAGAAATATAGTCATTGACCATTACACCAAAGACCATTACACCACTTCAACCCTCTCTGGTTACAGACTTGAAATTAGTACAAGCTAAAAGGCTACAACACTTAAGAAACCGCATTCGCAACCAAATGGAATCATTCTGTGTCGTAAGTATAACAACCGGCATTGTTCTCATTATCATCAGCATATATTTTTGTTGTTGTGCATGTACAGCTTAACCTGACAGCAATGAGAGCAGTTATGACTGTTCACTTGCTAGTCAGTTAGCTATAGCTAACAGTCATCGATTAGAACACTAATGCTGACAAACCGAACTTGTGATGATATCTATTAGTACATTTAAGCATAATTAAATTTATTTAGTCCATGTGTATATAATGTAGGTTGTTTCACACTTACCTTTTCCAGTGGTAAACCTAGCGATTGGTCAGGAACATACAGTATAACCATCTGAAGCCCAGGAAACCGGTTTCTTTGCTAAACGCGACTTCCTGGAAATTACCAGGTGACAATCTTATTGGCTCAAAATGATATCGCGCGATTTAAGTCACCAGTCTTTTAAGGCTTTTGGTTCTTTAGAAATTTTCTACAGATTTACAGACAATTCATTTATTCTGAAAAACACAATATTTGTCCTTTTAACAATTAGTTATGATAGCCTGACACAATGATGACACAAGCTCAGCCTACCACAGAGATTATAGTTATAGGTATAGTCCTACAGATATAGAGCCGACTGTTATCAGCAATGGGCCTGCATGCACTGGATAACCA
The DNA here is from genome assembly GCA_027481765.1 of Tenualosa thibaudeaui. Classification (NCBI taxonomy): domain Eukaryota; kingdom Metazoa; phylum Chordata; class Actinopteri; order Clupeiformes; family Clupeidae; genus Tenualosa; species Tenualosa thibaudeaui. Next base: position 5,997,792 of record JAIFZK010000017.1, on the reverse strand, counting down.
CAAGCCGTTATGCATAAGAAACACGCCTATGCCACGGTCATAGGCACATTTCAGGCACTTGAAGCAATGTCTCTTTATTGACCAAAAGTAGCGAAGACTTTTTGGTAGCACTCTTTTACACTCTGGGTGGGTGCTTGTAAACATGTCCACGTAATGCCTGCTATTTAACATTCTTGTCTTTCACTGTCCATTGGGAAGGGCTCAGTGCTGTGTCTTCATTTGTTCTTTTCATCCAGTCCACTCTCTGCCCTCAGAGCCTGGCTGTTGGCAGAGATAAAGTTGATCCAGTGCTGGAGATCCTCTGGGACTTCTGGACATTCCACCTGAAAGGCACATATGTATGCCTTCAGAGTCAGAGAGAATCATTCTGTTGTTTTGTCTCTTAATGTAGACAGAACAACATCAAAAGTAAAATTTATGTTGATGTAAATTACGAATCTTGTTCTAATGTTGGGTAAAACATCCTGTAACAAATTACACATGAATTTAGTTTAAGCTGACATTTAAGAAACACATTCAGTTCCCCCACTGGGCCAGCCCTTTCTACCTACCTTCCTCTTGCAGAGGAACTGCAGGATCTTGTCTGGGCTGCAGCCAATGATGTTTTGCTTGCAGTACATGACAGCAGACACACGGGCATCCTTCCCCGAGACGAAGCGCTGCTCTAGAAAGAAGGCCTTCTCGTCCCATGTGACGATGCGGCTGCGGAGATGGAAGGACTTGCCAACGCACAGAGCCCTTCGGAGGCGGATGGTGGTCGCTCCGACGACCATGCTACCTCCAAGAGATCGTAGGGCCTTGAAGACACCATTGCGCATGTAGAGCGAGAGCCGGGCAAAGTCGCACTCCCGCAGGTAGCGTGCGTTGTTCATGTGGCACAGGTCCATGTCATGAGGCAGAACCCATCCACTCATGGTTTGCTCCCCCAGCACATCCCAAACTGGAGGCTGGAACCAAGCTCGGATCAGTACCGCAGCCGCTCTAAGGTAGTACCACACATCCAGGCTGGAGAAGAGAACCAGCAACACCACCAGAGCCCACAGCAAAATGTCATCCCTACAAGAGCAGACAATGAGTTACAAAAGTATTATTAAACTGCCACTGGAAAAGTATTATTAAACTGCCACTGAAACTCCAGTGACATCAAGACATACAGGCAGTAAAAGCACACCAGGCAAGCCTGAAATTGTTTTGCCCACAGAGCTTCTCCTACAGTCACCAATTTTTTTATTATTGGTTTCTTAATTATTTTTCCTATTATATTAGCAACAACAGTGTAAATTCTCACCAATACATGTGGATTTGTTTGCAAGCCAGAAGAATAGGACCCACAATAATTTTTTCCGCCTTCGTTCTGTTTAAGTTTCATTTCACAGCGGCTCTGTGATGAGAAGCTGCAAGTGGTACACCTGTGCTAGCAGGGCCAAGAGAGCCTCCATTCACCATTTAATGAGCCATTTAACCATCAAAGTGACTAGGAAGCTGGAAAATTAATCTACAAAACAGTAAACACAAATGTTGCCTGTAACTGCTTTAATGTGGAATTCATCACTCCCATCATTTTGCAGCTACATAGCCTAACCCCTTTTCCATCAGAGATGAGTCGCTTTAAAATCATGCGCGTCAAAAAGTTAGTGCCACATGTGAAGGAAATTGTATCTTGCCAATTTTGTCACGCTAAGTGGAAAACCTGTTCTTATGTTGCAACAACAACAAAAAAAATCATTTGACTTAAGAGTTAATGCACTTGAAAATCTAATGAAAAAGAGGTTATAATCACTTAGTTTGTCTATATTAGATTGCTAAAATTAAAACATTGTGAGAAAATCTCTCATATATTCATAAGAGAATTTAAAACATCTGTTCTAGTAGGCTACACTCTGAGGATGTTTGTCCATGTCCTTGACATGCTGGTAGAAGGATCATGGTATAAAAGTTGTGTTTGTGTGAAGGGGAAATAATCATCTCAGTAGGCCCATAAAAATATATACTGGACAATCATCTACCTTCAACTTTTTAGGAATATTTTGGGAACATCATTTTCAGAGCCAACATCACTATAACAATGAAGAAAATGGTCCCTGGCAATATAATAGAGCTGTGAGTTCAATTCCAAAAGTAACCAACTCTGTCACCCTTTAGCATGACAGTTATTTGATTCAGGGTGACATTCTTAGTTAGTGTAAAGTCACTCAGGGTCTGGTCATCAGCTGAAGAACAACAGTTCCCTACACATTCTGTTCTGCATACAGCCAATTACTTCTCATCACTGCATAAATCACATAACCACAATGCAGAAGTAGCTGACTGATAGAGGTCTTAATTGCATCTCAAAAGCCTTTTTTATAGAGAGAAGAGGTGTGCTTCAGCTAGGCTACCGTAGTGGGATCCTCTCACTAGGAGTGAGCAACGATGTAACCTAGTTCTGTTGTAACCCGGTTCCTTCTGCCTGGTTATTTACATAGTAATGCATTCTCTGCCTCCTCAGGTGGATTAGTCGCACTTGAAAGGGAAATAACGTTCACTGAGAGGCAGTAATTAATCTGAAGTATTGCGCTGAAGCTCTGGGGAGCTGAGATGAGAAGACGGACGCAGGGGCTGGAGAGTGCAGAGGCATCCTCAGATCTATTCCCTACGGATTCAGGGTGGGGAAAGGCTACTCCTTGGTGCGTCAAGTCTTGTGTAGATCATCTGATGTGATAGCGTACTGAGCTGTCATTTTCAGAAGAGGCGCTGCTGAAATGTTGAAATACCACTTAGTCTTGCCACAAGCCAGAATAGGCATAAAACAGGTTTGGTGAGTAGGACAGCTGGAATTACAAAGAAACTACATAGCCTACCACCGAAAGGGAGTTTATTGGCGTTATTTGGAAACATGTTACAACTTTACAACATTTGGATACAACATAGCTAGGCCTACTAACCTAGATCTGATTTTAGGTTAACGTTAAGCGTCACAGGAAACCCCATTTACGTCTTGAGAACTGGACAACAGGCCTACTTTCATACGTCTTGAGCGTTCGACGACCAACAGTGTTTCTTTTTGCAAATTTAAAGCTAAACTTGTTGTCAGTAAATGAGAGCTACGTAGCAGTAATGTCTATGTCTATCGACATGCATAGAAACTGAACAGCTTTTGGTAAAGAAAGCGTTATAGGATACTCACATACTCCCGGAGTCGCTTCAATCCTTGCACTTAAGTTACTGAGTGTCAGCTGCATTCGACATATGAAGCGACAAACTTTTTGAGCCCACATTCCCGTGACGTACCGTCAAGCAAAATGCACGCACTCACTGCCCATTGGCTTCCTCAATAAAGCGGACGAACAGGTCTTTTTGAAATGGCAAGTCGTGGTGGTACCCCACCAACGGGTTTTGACTAAATTAATGACCATGAAACTTTGCTTGCAACATATTAGGTTTCAGTAATACCAGCCTAACGACACACTATCTAAATCAGGAGTAATTTACAGTTACAGTGTACACATTAATACCTCAGAAAAATATGTTGACAGGTTGATGTGAGCATAGTGCAATTGGGCTGATACTGGTCAGTAGCCTTTTTCTCCACATAAGACAAGTTTGTATTTTGATGCAAACTCTTTCACGGACCCCCTGCAAAGATGCTGCGGACCCTTGGAGGTCCCCAGGCCACACTTGTACTCAAAATTCTGTGTTCTTAGCTGAAAAGAAGTATGAATGAATAAGAAAAATAGGCTATACCCCAGTCAGTCTCATTTGTTCCCTAAATATCCTCTTTGAACCTCATTCTGAACTACTCTCAATAATTTAATCCATCCAGAGAAGAAACATACACAAAATTGAACAAAACCTGAATTCATCTAATATTGGAACATCTGGTACCTCTGGTACTCCCTTGGCAAACTGACACCCAAACACATATAAATGTCTAAAATAGACTGATATCATCTTGGTCCAGACTCTCCTCTCCTGATACACCAGTAACAAATTTGCTCTGTCTGACCTGGTAGTACTCAGCATGCAACAAGCATTTTCCATCTTGAAAGACTTATCACTGAATGGGAAATGCACAATGGGAAAGTGGGACAATTGGGACAAATGGGAAAGTTACTCAGGAAATGTAATGTGTTACAATTACACGTTACCCTCTCTAAAATGTAATAGTAGTGTAATTATTTCAATTACTTTAACAAAGTAATGTAACTAATTACCTTTTGGATTACCTTTCCACATTTTGAATACATTTTCTCAACTATCAAACATTTTCAGTTTTTAAAACCTGGCAGGGTGAACCTTACAGCTGCACTGTAACAGTCAACACTGAATGCTGTCGAAATCCTTTTAAACTCCCACAACACAGCCACAGCAGTGTCGGACTTCAACACCTCAACACAGTTTTACTGTGAGATCAGGCTAAATAGCTTTGACTGCTTTAAATAGCTATGCCTGCTAAATGAAATATTTGACATTCAACATTTGGTTTCGTAACATCACCGAATAAGCAGTATGTCTATTCATGCAGGATTGATTGTGCATATGTGCATCTGCTCACTACAGCTCATTTTTATTTCTGACAATGGGCTAGGCCTACATTGCAGTTTCTATCTGACATTGCAGGCCTCCTCGCAACTACAGCTCAGATCACCGTGTAGGGTATAGATCCAGCAGCGAGTGGGTGGTGCTGCCAATTCAGATATGATAGGAGAACCTATTAGACATATAAGAATGGTATCAACAGTAAATAGAGGATTTAGCCAATGTTTCTGCAGAAAATATTTAGATGTTGCTGAAATTTTAATCCTGCATATTTCCCGAAATTAACTGTAATTAAAAAACACATTTTTTCAAAGCAATGTAACTGATTACTGTTACTTTTATTTTGTAATTAAATTACATAATTTCATTACATGTAAGACGTCACTCCCCAACACTGGAAATACAGTATCATCTCATCTAGTCCAAAAAATAATGGTTCATGATATTGGCATAATTCATCTATGGGATTCTAAACAACCTCAGTCTTTCTAGTTATACCATATCTGGCATGTAAGGAGCAGAAACATTAATCTTTTGTCCTTCCTTGTTATAATCTTACTCTGAATTGTCTAACGTGAGACCCACTTTGCCAAATCCATAATATAATAATCCAATATACTGAAACTAGTTAATGAATTCTGAACTAAAAGAAGGTACACAAACCAATCCAGTTACATAAATCTGCATTTAACAAACCTAGCTACTGCAAGAGATGTCACAGTTCTTTCAGGTCACAGGTCATTTTCTGCTGGTTTCCTCATCATAGTAGACTGT